>JAUELK010114062.1:0-11908 GCA_031471215.1 Gastropteron pacificum
CTCCTGTGCTCGCGTGTCGCGCCCCCCCCCCCCCAACCCCCGAGGCGCTGGCCCCCCCTGCCCCCCCCCCCTCTCGACGCCACTGAATGGCAGGCCTACACTTTGGTGATGGCAAAGGGGAAAACAAGAATGGAGGAATCTACCATATCCTAATGTTGAAATATCCTAAGAAGATAAGAACATATCTCAAAATACACATTTTGTAAAGGAATGGGAAGCACTAAACTTGGAATTCTACAATATTTTGACATATTAGATATATGGACATTAATTATCAAAGTATACGTTTATTTACTGCTTTTATTTTTGGAAATGGCACACTGGTGGTTATTGTGCATACAACAAACAAAGGTTAGTAGACAGAGCAACTGGTTGGGGTTAGGGGTTGTTATTCTTGTGAGATACTTGGTTGAATGGTTTAGAATGTATACATGTTAATCTAAATTGTACTGTGTGTTTTTACTAACTAAGCATGCTTTGACTGATTGATGTTTCAGTATTGTTAATGGTAAGTGTTAGCACACTAAACACTAATATATAATGCAAATATTCTCGATTATCTATACATGATGTAAACGCGCATTTTAGCACCTTTAATACACAAAAATATAAACATCGTTTTGACACAGCTCGATTACGAGTATGGGCAAATTGTATCGTCTATGGATGTTATCAGAGAATCGAGGCCCATGCGCCCAGCAGGCGGAAGAAAAGCTCCGAGGGCTATGATAAGCGACTGGAATTTTTCTCCACGGTGGCGAGGGCAGGGTTTGTGGGGCAACTGTGGGGAACCTGACCGACCGACACGGCCATGGATAGCTTTGGGAACATCGCACCCATAAAAATCATCGTTTGGAGTACCCTGTACTGTTATTGTGTCGTATTTCTTCTCATCGGATTTTGATTCTGTGCTTGGATTAGCTGCTGCAGAGTTGTGTGCTGTTGGTGGAGTAATCTATTCGATTAGTTCTTGTGCAGACTGATTAAAACGAGACGAGAATGTCTGTGCCTCCGAGGTGATAGCGCAGAACGAGGGTTCGTTGAGTAGCCTTTGTGGAGGCCAAATTTTACGAGTGTGGAGTGTGAATGCCTCTTTGTCTCGGTGGCCCACTGGAACGGTTTGTTACAACATGGCGGCTTCTTCGCACCTCGGCACGTTTTCGTCTTCCTCAACTAGGGGTCTTCGAAAATTGGCTGCCGCTCTCGGAGTATTCCTTGTGTTCAACCTGATAATCTTGGACCGTGTTACTTTCGTTGAAGGCCAGGGAAATCAATTTTCTCCGTCCGGCCATGGCACGACGCAGAACAAGTGCGAGAAGATCACGATCCCCCTGTGCAAGGACATTATGTACAACGAGACGATCATGCCCAATCTCTTGAACCACGTCAAACAAGACGATGCCGGTCTAGAAGTTCACCAGTTCTTTCCTCTCGTCAAAGTGCGATGTAGCAAACAGCTCAAGTTTTTCCTCTGCACTATGTATGTGCCTGTGTGTACCATGTTACAAGAGCCCATTCCTCCTTGCCGGTCACTCTGCGAGGAAGCCCGAATGGGTTGTGAAAGTTTGATGAACAAGTTTGGTTTCGAATGGCCTGAGACGTTAGCTTGTGAGCAGTTTCCTCCGAGAGGTTTGTGTGTTGGTGAGAACGCCACAGACTCTGGGGAACCAACAAAGCGTCCAAATACAAATGGAGGTGGGGGTGGTGGAGCAGGAACAGGAGGTGGGGGTGGGATGGGAACAGGAGGAGGCGGTGGATCTTCTGGCACTCACAACAACAACAACAATAACCACAATAATAATGGCCATCAAACAGGTGGTGAGTGTACAGGATTTGGTTTCTCTCACTTCTCTTCCTTCTGTCTAACTCTTGCCGTACTTTTACTGGAACGAATTGTCTATTCAGGTCAACTTTCTTTAGACTTTAGACTTTAGGCCATCATACTTTGCTTTAGAGTTAGCAGTAGTAGTAGTAGGCAACTAGAACTAGATCTAGATCTAGAGATAATCTAGATTCTAGAAACTATTCAAGATCCAATTTTGCATACAAGGTTAGGAAAGAGACCAAAGGCCAACAACTAGATTAATTAATCTAGTTTCTACATTTACCTCTAAACTGAATAAAATGGCTGCATTATGAATCATCATTATCATATTCATTATGATATAGATCTAGTATAGCTATATGATTATTAAGCATGTTGTGTAGTAGCCTAATCTGAATCACCTAATCCTAATTTGGACTGTAGACAGTAGAGAGAAGATTATGAGAAAGGATTTCCTCTATATGTGCCGCCACGCATACAACAAGGGCATGTATTTTTCTATATTTTATCTCCCTTTTATTTTTAATACTTTTATAGATCTAGATATATCTAATCTAAGTGGTGGCACGTAGTGGAAATCCTCCCAAATAAAAAATATGAATCTGGATCTAGATCTCTATGTAGGCCTATCACTATGTGTATGAATGAGAAGAATTCTTCTAATCTAGATTTCTGTATTCATTCTTAATTTAGGTCTTAGTAGATCTAGACTCTAGTAATAGTAGGACCAAGGTCTAGGCTACAGTTTAAAAATTCAAGTTCAAGATATATCAATAAATAGTTTGCAGTGTTTTGTCTAATTATTAATCAACGAAACGGTATGCTTTCCTTACTTTTGCCTCTATGCATAAACAAGTTGAATCATATCACAATGTTCATTTCTTCCTCTCTCTTTTTTTTTTTAATGTTGGAATCTGTGGGAAATTGTTGATGGTGAAATTTATGGGAACTTTTTTTTTCGGCACGTAAAGGAAGGCCTCCCTTTTTTAACTTTCAATTAATACCATATATATCTTTGTGATCTTTTTTTTCCCCCCCAGTCACCCTGAAGCCAGAGTTTGAGAAGCCCACCCGCAACCTCGGCTTCAAATGTCCGGGCCCCCTGAAGGTGGACCGCGGCTTTGACTACCAGCTCAAGGTTGGTGACAAGGTGGAGAAGCACTGTGGCGCTCAGTGCCACAACATGTTCTTTGACGAGAGCGAGCGGAACTTTGCCAAGTACTGGATCGGAATCTGGTCCTGCATCTGCCTGGCCTCCACTCTGTTCACCGTCCTCACGTTCATCATCGACATGCAGCGCTTCCGCTACCCCGAGCGGCCCATCATCTTCCTCTCAGGCTGCTACTTCATGGTGGCCGTCGCCTACGTCGTCGGCTTTGCCCTGAGGGAGAAGATCTCGTGCAACGAGCCGTTTGATCCCAGGGATGATCGCACGCCCGCGTCAGACATGCTGTCTGTGGTGACCCAGGGCACCAAGAAGGAAGGCTGTACCATCCTGTTCATGATCCTCTACTTCTTTAGCATGGCCTCCTCCATCTGGTGGGTCATCCTCACCCTGACCTGGTTCCTGGCCGCCGGCATGAAATGGGGTCACGAGGCCATCGAGGCAAACTCGCAGTACTTCCACCTGGCCGCGTGGGCTGTCCCGGCCATCAAAACCATTGCCATCTTGGCCATGGGTCAGGTTGACGGGGACATCCTCAGTGGCGTCTGCTACACAGGAATCTTTGACGTGGACGCACTGCGAGGCTTTGTGCTGGCACCTTTGCTGGTCTACTTGATCATTGGAACCTCCTTCCTCTTGGCTGGCTTTGTCTCGCTCTTCCGCATCCGCACCATCATGAAGAGCGACGGCACCAAGACAGACAAGCTGGAGAAGCTGATGGTGCGCATCGGCATCTTCTCTGTGCTGTACACCGTCCCGGCGACCATCGTCATTGCCTGCTACTTCTACGAGCAGGCTTTCCGCGACAAGTGGATGACCACTTGGTGGGCCACTTCTTGCAGGGACTTCAAGATCAACTGTCCGCCGGGGGTCTCGTCCAAGCCCTGGCCCGACTTCAACGTGTTTATGATCAAGTACCTCATGACGGTCATCGTGGGCATCACCTCAGGCGTCTGGATCTGGACCGGCAAGACCTTCCACTCTTGGAGGACGTTCTCCAGCAGGATATTTGCACCCAAAAACAACGAGTCTGTAGTGTGAGGCGTCAGCTGCTCCCTCCATCTCTACTGTAGGTATGATTCGATTCTTTTAACTGAAAAACAAACAAACTGCACCAGATACTCGAGAAGTCCATGAATGAACACGTGTAGGCGGCGATAGAGTATTCTGAAGAAGTGCGGACCGTTTTTTTCTTCTTCACTTTCTGACAGACATTGGTGGTAGCCGTAGAGCCTTTGTCTTTTCACTCGTCAGATCAGGCAGTCGGTATTTCAACATGGTGCTGTATAGACCTCTGTGTCTCGTCTTCTGCAGTTTGGAGACCATGCAGGCTGCCAGAGAAGAAGGAAGTCTTGCGAAATCTCCACAGAAACTGGTTCCCTTCCCTTCCCATTTACACAGCTTTGTGCTAGGCTGAATGAGCTGGATATCTCAGGAACTCTCTTTTAAGCTGATACTGGACGTCTAAGGAACCATCTTTCTACACTGTTGGCAGTGGACACACATGCTGCCTCCCAGATATAGAGCTGAGATGGATCTAGTGAAGACGGCAAAATACAATTCGCTGATGGGACTGTCATGTACAGACAATGAATCATGCCCTTCAGTTCTATGAAGTGTAGAGGACTGTTTGTTTTAATACAATACCTGGTAGGACTAGACCTCAAGCTTAGATCTAGTGTTATGCATTAGGTATCTTCTTCCCTAAAGTCTTAGCCTCAGACTTAAGAACCGGCGTGACTGTGTGCTTTGCGCTCCAGTATACACAGATACCATGAGAGATAGAGTAGGCTTGCTTATATACAGATAGTTAACAGAAAGTGCGCCTGCCTCCAACTTAAACAAATTTCGGATTTCGCAATAGTAAGTCGGAGGATCTTGAAGACCAAACCCTACTCATTTTTATATTTTACATCTGGGGCATCAGGAAGGATGGGCATTGCCATTACATCACAGACTTTGCTTACTTCCATGCTCGACCTCCCATTTTAAGTTTTCATTTTTCCTCTTTTTTTTTTAATGGTTCGGTTCTGTCCAACTCCTTGCCATGAATATGGAACTCAACCAGACTCAAAACAACTAGCTGACAGGAGGATGTGACTGATGTTTGCACTTCACATGTGAATGGCCATTCATTGTGTGGGATTGTCTGCAACTTCACAGCAGGAAAAGAGCTCTTCGCGACCTCAGTGCTATTTTGTTCTAACTATACAATGATATTGAGGGAGATAGGATAAAACAGCACTGATGTGACGTCTTGTATCACATGGTTTATAATTTATTCTACAACAAAGCAAGCAAAACCAAATTTCATATGGATCTTTTTATTGATGTTTTATTGGGTAAAAGGAGAGTCTTTTTGTTCATGAAAGTGGAAGCTGGCATCCCCACAAGGAAATAGTCGTTGGTGAAAGCAAGAGAAAATTAAATGCTTGCTGCTCAGGATTCAATTCAGAGCCATTATGATTATCTTACCGACTTACGACAACGTTGTGTTTTTAAGTTGTTACATCATGTCTGTTGGATGACGACAAGGTAAACGTGTAAGGGATTTTGTGTGATGATGTCTTCAGAGCACACAGTGCTTTCTGAATGAGAATCTTGATTTTATCGTAATAAAATGTGCAGATAGTTGTTTATTGTGTGAAGTGTGACAGGTGTCATGATTTCACATGGTCGTGTGGAAAGGTTCAGTGCATTGTGTGTGGTGTAGAATCTAGAACACAATGAAGAACCTGACATTGTTGTAAATAATACAAATCCAAGGAAGAAGACATGGATTCCCTCCTCTCCCAATATCCATTTTGCTGATTTTCAAAGGGGGGTGGTAGAGAGATTATTAATTATTCACATTGGATGGAACACGATGAGAATTCATAATCATTATATGGTTTCCTGACGACAGAATTGTGAAAACTCTCATACAGTTAATTGTAACAGAACATTTGCGGAATAATGTGATGTGAAAAAGTTTTGAGAGTTTGAACTGTTTGATTATTATAATGTTTCATGAACCATCCACTTTATCGGAGCTGCTTATTCTTCATCACAGAGACTGTAAAAAAAACCTCTCTATTCTGAAGATCAGAGAACTCTAAAGGCCATCAAACATAGGTGTGGGAAGATTACATCGGATTATATTTTCATTCAATTTGGTGTCTGGATCTGATGTTGTGTCTGTAGTTCATGTTTTATTAATGTGAATGTGTGTAATGTGATAACCTTGCCACAGTAAAAATCTGTGTGTCAATTCATTCAATAGTTTTGTGGTTTAGACTCATTGTGTAAAAGTGAGAGACTTCTTACTTCTTATAATCTTGTGAGAGTTTATAATCTATTCTGTGTTGTGTAAGGTGAAGTTCAATGCTTTACTTAGTGATTAGAAGGAGCAAAGGACAGACATTTCGACTGAGGAATTTGTTCATGATTGTTAGTTAGTCTTCTCACCATTCATTGGACTTTTCTGCTTTTTTGTCACCTAGGTAGATGAACAATTCTGAGGAGAGAGGATTTTAGTTGGTTGGTTAAAGAGTTGTGTTACTTATGACACTGTAAACTGTTCTCATTTCAATGGGAGTCGAAGTACTGTAAGTAAATCGATAGCTTCGTCGTGATGACATTTTGCATTCTGTTTCAAGATTTATATTAACAAGAAGTGTTATTAGTAAGCAGTAGTAGTGGTAAAGTCCAAAGGTCTTGATCTAAATCACTAACTAATAATAATAGGCCTACTTGAATTTGATCCATCTAGTATCTAGGCCTAGTAAAAGTATTCATACTTTCTTGCTACACAACTACACAATTTGAAGTTAGACACCACAGAAATCATAAATAATTATCCTCACCCAACACCAAAGATCAGATTCGTTGAAAAATATCTTCCAACATGCTGATATTTTTACAAGAACAATGCAAAATACTGTCTGTAGTTTGTATTGTACTACTACTACTACTCATTTAACTGATGTAGTTGCTACCACTTATAAAGCATTGTGAATATATTTGTTTAATTGTTCATTCAAAGTACCAGTCGGCCTTGCCATCTGATTATCCTAGCCACTATCAAGAATAGAATAAGGGAGAAGAAGAAGACCTTGATTATGTAGTGGATTGTTCATCAACTACAGGCACAATTTTGCCCTACCTGTCTGTCCTCTTTAGTGACTAGTGAAATTGAAATCAAATCTGCCACTTTTTCTACTAGATTTGAATGTAATTTGATTTTAATGCCTAAAGTCTTAAGTGTACACTCCGTGCGGTTGTGTGTCCTACCTGATTAAACGATTATTCTGTATTCATTATTTGTTTGATGCCGTCAAATGTGATCTCTCTATTCTTAGTAATTTTTATTTTTATAACCATTCTTTATTAAAATTATAATTTGTTGCTCTCTACACACCTTACACATAACGACTGGCTTGTTGTGCTTAATTGTAGGCAAGTGCAGGACACACTGAACAAATCTCTGTAGCTACATTTTGTTACATATGCATCTATTATAAGTTTACCATTATTTCTACACTTATAAAACACATATTTCTATGTATTCTGTAAGCTAGAACTTGCATGCTCTCGTAATTTAACTTTGTATCAATCATTTTTCTACACATTAATTGATTTTTGTTAGAGAAACATTTGAATCTCATTGTATTTTATCATTGATTTATGTTTTGCTCCCCTTCTTTTCCCGTTCAATCTCATGGTTTTGTTTTTCATCCTCAAGGTTGTTCTTCTCTGTGGTTCTTCTTATACTTCTGATATTGTCACTATCACACTGTCTCAAATGTAGGCATACAAGTTGTTTGTAGTACTAGCAGTATAGTAAGGTTGGTCTGAAACTGAAAGCTTTTGTCAGGGCCTATGTGAGAGCGCTGCAGAGGTGTATCTTCCAAAGTATCCATACTTGATGTGGTATGTGTAACAGTAACACACATACACCTAAGTGTGAGTACCTCCCCTCAGGACATTGCACAGGCGAGTGAATCAGGTCTCTAGGGGCAATAATTAATGTAGTCACCTGTCACCTGTCAGCATCAATCATCATGTTCACTGTTCACTTTCACACATGATGCAACCATCCACCTCCACTTTTCTCTGTTCAGGCTGTCTTTGGAGATGTAGTAGTATAGTAATAAGCTGCAAAGTGCATTGAGCTTGCTGTAGAGTGTGGAAAGCGTGTGTACAGGTTGAAGAAAGTGAAGTAAGCAGACTTGAATGAATGAGTGTCATCGCTACATAAACACAATACATTGTGGGATTATGAGGATTGACTTTTGATCTGATGAATGATGGTTGTGGATAAAATTGAAATGTGTTATACACTCGTGAAATTTATGATTTAAAGGAGATGTTGCAAAGGGAGCAATGATCCATCCATATAATGTACGTGTACTTAGAGACTGGAACTGAAAGCGTTCGAACAATACATTGTAACATACCCATACTATTATTATTATTATTCATGATGCTTTATATGATGAGTGTGAGGCAAAAAGAACTGTCACTTGATCTTACTTACTTGACCTTTCAATTTCAATGACGTTTTTTTACTTACAGAAAAGGGGGCCAAAGTGTTCACATATGATATAATACTAGTTAGTACTAGTACATTAACAATAAATGGTCAAAAGTAACATTCAGGAATTCCGACGTAGTTTAAAAATGACGTAATTCAAAGATAGACGAAACTTGCTGTCATTATAATTATTTATTTCAAGTTCTCAGCATTTTTCCGTTTCCAAGAAAATTTCCTTTCTACTTCCTTTAACACTTTAAAAGTTATTTTAGTCTCATTTGGATAGTAGTAGAAAAGTCATGTGGTCTCTGTGTAGCTAATTATTGTAAAATGATCATGTAACATCATATGGCAGTTTTTGTGTTTGCTCACTGCTATGAACTATTATGATACTATATAAAAAATGGTATATACATGTACCATATGTCTATGATGATCATTTCTTCATGGTGCTCATTTACATACAATACACTGAAGAAGGAATGTCACTTGGCGCACGGAAATGACTGGAAGTTGAAACAAAATCAGTTCTCTTATTTTTCCTTTTTCTCCACCCTTTTTGTTTTAAAAAGTGATTTTTGTTTTCACCCCCTGTCAACTATCACACGCAAAGTGACACCTGATCATCCAGTCATACCGTCTGCTTTATCTGCTGATTTGTCTGTCTTCACAATGCTTTATGGGTATATTTATCATCAGCACACTCTGAATCTAGCGAAAACGAAACTTTGTTTAAAATATATGTCTCATCATCATTCTATGAATAAAAGCTTCTGATTACAAGTTTTTTTGTCTACCAACATTTTGTCACCACTCAAATTATGTTCCAAATAGTAGATCTACCTCTTTGGATTTTATTTTTTTTTGCAAATTATTTTATAGAAAATTTGTTATAAAATCAACTTTCTATTTCTATTAAATGCTGTACTGTAAATCTGTTGAAACTTTAAAAATCCCTCAACGAACTGGTTGCATTCAACACCACCATATCAACAATACAAACTTTCTCATGGCTTAAATGTTTGCTCAAAATCATTTTCTTAAGAAGAGAGAAACAGCTTGTGGCACACACACACATATGCACCACAGAGACAAACACACACACACACACAGTGAAACAACAACACATGCCAAACCACAAATACATTTTTTACCAAAGATACCAAACACTTTGATCATGATTTTTAAATTTAACAAGACAAATGGATCACAGTGAAGTAGATCTACAGTTCATGACATTTCTTACTCTTTTTTTCTTTCTTTTTGTACACATCAGAAATAGGCCCTTCTGTCAAGAATTACCTTCAGTGGGGCTCAGATATATTTTAACAGCTCTGCTATAGTAGTGGTGCGTGTCATTTTTCTCTTGTGATAACATTTTCTCTTCTAGTTTTGCAAATCCTACTCTTCCCCTATCTTTCTTTCCGTCCCTCTCCCAGCCATGTGGAGGGTGTAGCCTCTATCATTCTTGGTCGTTTTTTGCTTTTTTAAATAAAACTAATCACTGTTTAAGTTTCACTTCATCCACTTTCTGTGTACTCCTTTTTTGTGCTGCACATTTATTTATTACGATTCATCATCTTTGCCGGACGCAAATACCATAGCTGGTATCCAAACTAGTTCATGATCAGGGTTGTCAAGGTAGTTAAATTATTCCTCCTGTACATTGTTGTACATTATTGTATCATTATTCACGATGTCATCCTGTAGTAGGAGTTTAGCTAATGTAGTGAGAGTTTGAATTAATTGTTGCTGCTGTAAAAGTCAAAGTATATAGTGGGGATCAAACGCTACATTACCTCAGCTGTGAATTATATTATTATTAAGAGTGTGAATTTGAATTTAAACCATACAAAATGGAAGATCTTTAGTCTGAAAATAAGTAGGCCAATTAGTTACTATTAGTTGTTGAAAGAAGTAAATCATTTACTTACATTACTTACGCAATATATTGAAAATGCTAAAGAATGTAGCTCTATCAATCATGTAGCATTTTTGTTCATTGTAAATAATCATTCAAATTATTTTTGTCACTTCAAAGATCAGTTCTGTGTTTGAATGACACACATGTTCAACATAGAATGGTATACTTATAGTACACTTTAACTTTAATTTACGTTTACAGCCCTGTCAATAAATGTTTTAGTTAGTCAGTTCAAGTCATTTTTGTATCAAATTATAATACTATAGTACAAATACAGTAACAACGCAAATGGCACTCTCACCTTTGAAATCACACTTTATTTTTCTTATATAATTGACTTTAACTTTAAAAGGATTTTATTTTGTTGGAAAGGCAGTTTTCCCATTTGTAGCTGATTTGACACTCTAATAATTTCATTTCATTTCTATCACTGACGATACAGATAATAGAGTAGGGTGTAAGTCACTGGTGTAAGTGCATGATGAATTAATCTACACATTGCCTTCTTGTTTTCTTTCCTTTACTATTAAATAATATGGCCAAAGAGACTTAATAATAACAGTAAAACTTACTTCATTGATAGTTGGGGTAAAGATATACTGTTGAAGTCATGGATGCAGCTTTTTCTACCTTCACGACTTCATGATTCATATATTGGTTGTTATCACGATTCTTTTTTAAAATGTTATTAATATTGAGATCATTTTGAGCTCATTCTACTTTGTATCTCTGTGTTGCAAGCCATGATCATTTTCACCGTATTCTTTACATGAATTTTTAAATTTCAAAATACATTGTACATTTATAATTATTATTCAATTTCTTACTGTATTCAAAAGTAAAAAGAGACAACTGCAACCTCAGAAATTGTCATAATTTAATAATTTCATAACCGGGTACATTTTGTTTTGCTGTTGCCTTACGATTCATATACCTAGGCTAGGATGTGGTCACCATTCTGTTAGCAATTCATTTCACTAGTTCATTATTTTCTTCAATTCAATATATATATATTTAATTTTGTTTGTAACTGTTTGTTACCGCAACTGTTGTAAACTATGTCATTAGGTCATTCATAATTAAAAGTTTATTGTGGTGAATACAGATGTGAATTGAAAATGATTGTGAATTATTCAACAGTCTATATTTGATAAAACTACCCGAATAGTTCACTGTTAGTAGTAATAGTAGCCACCAATGCAGCTGTTACTGTTAGTCTGTTACTATTTTAGTGTTACTTAGTGTAAGTTGTAAGTGTTACTGTTAGTATATATTATATTATATATATATATATTAGATATATATTATATTATATATTATAGTGGACCATACATGTGTTTTGTCAGTTTATTTTATTATCTAGTCTTGGTTGGTATAGGGGTCTGCTGGGTACAACTATGACTATCACTAGAGGTAGTTAGTATGCGGCTGAAGGAGGACAGAAGGGGGGGGGGGGGGGCCTCGTTTTTAATCCATGAT
>JAUELK010114173.1:8376-21523 GCA_031471215.1 Gastropteron pacificum
GAAGTTTGCAAGGTTCCTTGTAGCCTGGTTTATGTCTTACGTGCCTAAGCAATGTTTGTGTGCTCTAATTTCTTTCTATGTCCCCCAGAAATGTGAAGGCTCATGTGGCATAAGCTCTGCAATGGCTGACAACTATGCCCCTACAGCCAATCCTGATGGCAGTGCCACATTCTCTATGGCCATGAGCTCCACTTGTGCTTGCTGTGTGCCAAGCATTGCCAAGAAGCCAGTGACGTTCCTCTGTGACTCTGGCGCCACAGTGGACTACATGGTGGAGTACATATCAGGCTGCAGCTGCCAGGCCTGTGCCGGTTGATGAGTCTGTAAAGGTAAAGCCATGGCCACTTTGGAAGATTGATGTTTGTACTCTCTCTCCTTTTATGACCTAAATTGTGCCACTGTGGATGTAAAAACTCAACTGAACTACAATTACTACTTCCGCTACTGACGTGCTGCTTTACAGATAAATCTATAACTATTATTTATATTGTGGAGGCATCTGGAACTCTTGCTTTTTGTTTTTAGCTAACACCTTAAATCATATTGTATGAAAGTGTTGAAAGAAGTCAAAAAGATTTCATTTATCCTTAACGGCAGCTTGTTGCATGTAAGGAAATAAAGCAAATCCAATCTGAAGACTTCAAAAAGAGACACCAGAATTATAGGACTTCAAATTGATTGATGAAAAATACTACTTCATTGATATGATTTTCAAAATATGCCAAATTATCAAGATGTTTTATTTCATTTCAGGCACTTCCTGACACTGGACAGCCAAGTTTCTGATACATGTAATCTTATCTTATTGTGAAATTAATAAAATGTTGCACAGGTTGATTTCATTGTCATTGTTTATTTGTACTGGTGTTCTTTTGTGTAAACCAATGCACTTAACTTAATAGCTTTTACTTTTAAGATAATGGATGGCATTAAATCATTAATATAGTGCATTCCCTCGCTCTTTGGCTTCAGTAATATCAATGTTCTTTACTAGTCAATACCATTACTCCAAAATCTAATAGACAATTATCTCTCTATCCTCCTGGGCAGCAGACTTATTGGCGACTATGATGTGCTCCTTGCCAACACTCTATACAAGTCAGTCATTCGACCAGTCCTACCACAGTGCAATTTCAAAGCTATGTTGGTTCTAGCCTACAGAGATGAGGGTCTACTGATTTGGTGCAAGTGAAAATTATCGTGTATTATCATTATTCTTTGTTATAGGTTAGGTTTGAGACCAAATAAACAGTACTAACACTAACAGTGAATAGGAGTAAATTTCCATCTGATGGAAGCATTAACATGAAACAAAAAGAAAGAAAAACTAAAATAGCCCCCCCCCAAAAAAAAACCCAACAACAAACACATAACAAAACTGCTGCGCCTGTTGCCAAGTGAACACAATCAGTAAAGGAACAAGTCACAGTTGAGTTAAAGACTTTATTTCAGGATAACAATATCAACTGTTTTACAAGAATTAGTTCGACCAGGTAATCGCAGAAAGCACCATATATAATACAATCATAGAGTAGTTAAGCAAAGTAACAACAGGGAATGTTTGGGAACCATTTCGTTAACAGTGAGAACACAATGTCCTCAAAACTCAGTTTGTAACTAACATTTGAAACAAATTTGCAAGGCCCTATATAAACACTGTTTAACTTCCTTTGTCACAATATTTGTTTCCATGTTATATATTCAAACTTGGACAGTGGGAGCATGAAAGATTTTTGTTGTTGCTGGTCACATGATCTTCATGGACAGCAGCAAGCATTGAACACAATGAAGCTGGTAGGTGACAGTCACAAGTCAAGTATAAGAGTGTTTCAGAAAGACCTCACTACAGTCGGTGGGCTTATGAGTTTCATAGATCTAACAATACAATGTGTTCAGTCCTAGAAATCTAGACTGAACATAAGAATACCATGCAGTGATTGTCTGTACTTTTTGAAAGCCATGCAGTTAATATACTATATTATTCAGTAAAATGTTTTACTAAAAGGTAACCATTAGTCGGTTGAAGGAGGCAATAGAAAAACATTTTTGAGCATACTCGGCAGGCAGAAATAATAATGAAAATTGACCAACATACAATAAGTTACTGTTTACACTAACACTAACATACATAAAGTTACGATTTACAAACAACATTGAAAAACAAATGTCAATAGTACCATCGAACAACAGACAGCGATTTGAAAATAAAAACTGAAAAGTCTAGATATTGTTGAGATTACCAGAGATTAATAATAAAGGATAAGAGCTACTTTAGAAGTTCAAACACATTTTTGAAAAGGTGTGACTTCATTCTCCATATGATATATACTCCAATGTTACGGTTTTGATATCACAACAACAAGTTGAAATAAACCAAACCACAGAGCATATTGATTTGAAACTAGTGAAACATTTCAGAATTAAATCCTTGATCATTTTTCATTAGCAGTTTGATAAGCTATTCAGACTCATCAAAAATTAAAATCTAGTCTGAAAATGTTAAACGTCTTTGTTCTTTATTTTGTCAGATCTTTCATGTTTAAAAAAAAAGAGGCCAAGATGAACATCATACACTTTATAATGATACAGTGAATGAAAAGTGATGTAACTTGGGATGCATGTAAAATGAGCATCCACAATTACATCTAGTAAGTAACTCGGAGGGAGGAAGATGATGACATGAGCAGCACAATTCAAAGCACAGATCTCTTATCATTGAGGTGAGCTTGAAATTTCCTTTGGAAAAATGAAAAGGAAGCATAACATCCATGTACATAATGGACCTCTTTATCACTTTTCCGACCATGGTACATGTAAATCCCATTTCTACACTTATCCTTCAACCCCAAAACAGAACTTACATGTACAAGTCCAGTGAGCCCTTTTTGAGAGTTTCAGTAAAAGTTCATCTCTTCCATATCAGGTCCATATCCATTATGGATAACTTTTCTGATCATGAAATTCTCATATCTAAAATCTTATTTTAACAAGCAATCAGACAACAACACAAATTTACGATAACTTGTGTTTGGTTATGTCAATTTATTCAGATAAAGGAAAGACATTATATTATCCCAGGAAGAAGGTTTTATGTCTTCAACACTGCGAAAGCCTATAACTTATAACGACCACTCATCGAACCTTGCAAAAACCACCTGAGCTTAAAAAAAGAAAAAGGAAGCATAATATGTTAAGAAAACCTACATGAACCTGTTCAATCAGCAAAAACACAAGCTTTTGAATGTAGATAACATACATTTGTCACATTTTACAATACTTAAGAGAGGGAAATGAATATTAAATTTCAAAAGCGACACTTCTTGGTCTCCCACACTGAGAGGCAACACTGGACTTAATACGAACAATATTGAAAACGTACAATTCACTATACGAAATACAAGCACTGTAGTCTGGAAACTAGGGATGAGTCATTTCCATCAATCTTGAACTTGTACAAAAATGCAGAATCAAGGGGTACACTTCAGCTACAAATAGTTGATTCAATATCGATCTACGGCAATCCGTTGCATTAAAAATCCCAGCACAACACAAACCATGTCAAACGTCCCAACCTATTACTATTCTACTGATGCATGATTAAAGGACAAAAGCACCATTAGTAGACAAATTGCTTCTTTAACCTTATTGTGTCAATCACAATTGTTTATTGAGATGTGACCAAACTAGAAATGTATGTGACCCAGGGGACTCTTCAACCATGAGCACCATTTTGATTCAGCATTTTTGTCCTGTCATCGTAATGCCCAGGGTTTTCCTGTCTTAGTCAATGATGTGTGTGCAGATACCAGACATAGCTTCCTGCTTGTCCTTGTCCATATACATCATGAAGCTGAGCACCTCCTTCTCGTTCTCAGGCCCCAGGTGTGGGACATCTAGAAATGCAAAAAGAAGAGAGAATGAAAACTGTAAATACTTTTCAAAAACATACTTGGTCAACTGGTAACAAGTTCAATATGTCATTTACCAATCATGCACCAGAAACACATGAAGACACAACCACCAAAATCACATCTACCACTTCTTTCTGTCCAAAGAAGATTATTGATTTTCTTTCAGCCAAGCATGAACATTGTTGTGCACACACAAGTGACTGCCTGGAAGAAGTGCATGATTGACGCACGTTGTGATTCCGAGATACTTTCTCACCTCATCCAGGTGTAAAATGGGTACCCGACTATAGACAGTAAAAGATCTTGTTAGTATGTTGGTATGAGCGCCGGGCGTCGACCATGGCAGCACTACCAGTATGCCTCCCAGGAGGTTGAAAAGGCTCTGGAATGCATCAGGTCTGTCGGGGTAACAGTGGCTGTAAAGCGCTTTGAGCTTGTCGCAGAGCGGGGAAAAGCGCTATATAAATGCTATAAATTATTATTAAACAAACAAACACACTGTCTTGCTGATCCATGTCAGCATCTCTCATGACTTGTTCTGAGCTAAAGTGACATCACAAACAAGACTTGGCATGACTAAATGCATGCTTACAGAAACCCACAAACGGATGCCTCTACTAATCTAGACGTTCATACTAAACCTCAAATCAGAAGGGCATACCATACAGTGGAGTCTTCCACTAAGAAAACAGAATGTTCAGTCTATACTTTTCCATGCAAAAGCTACTTGTGCATCCTCCATGAGTCTACCTTTGAACACTTACTGTTCCACTGTTCATCGCGATCAACTGGGCTGCTCTGTTTACTGTTCAAAGCACCAAACTACAGATGACAAAGATAGGTCACTATCTGAGAGAGCTGTTGCCTTGCAACGGACAAAGCTCTTGTAAAGAAACAACATGTCATCACCTGTGGAGATTTTCTTTGTGCTGTCCATCCTGTCCTTGCAGTAGCGAGCAGCCTCCCTGTGCTCCACCATGGGCTTGGGGTAGTCTTCACCAACCACGCAGCCAGCAGCCTCCTGAACATCTATTGGGGCCTTCCAAGGCTCAAACACATATTGTAGAGGCAGTTGACGTACCTCTGGGACATATTGCCTGTGGAAGAGCTATGTTGTTAGTTGAAACTCAACACCGTACTGCACAGTTTGGTTGAAGTACATTCAATGCATAAATGTGAGATTTAAATGGCATCATAACAGGTACTTTGACAAAGAAAATAAAAATGTACACAATGTGTAGTAGCAACAAATACATAAAAACACAATTTTCGGTTTGTCTTGGGTGAACTTTTAGCGAAGAAACAATGGATCAATCGTCTGCACAGTACCTGACATATTCTCCAGTGGGGTCCAGGCGCTTGCCATAGCGAACAGGGCAGATACATCTGGGGCACTGGAAGACCTTCTCAAAGGCAGAAGAAGACATCCACATCCAGTTACCTGCACAGACAGACCAGTCGGCATCTAACAGGTAGCGACTGAACACCTGCAGAGGCACAAAACAAGTCATAACAAATTAATTTAATAATTGTTTCCAAATTAAATAATATTACATTATGGTATTCGCAGAACAACTCAGTCTGTGACAAGTTGTTGATCCCCAAATATACTTGCTATAATCTTTATACCATTCTATAATTTAAAAATCTCTATCACCAGGTTTGATTTGTTCACACATTTTCCTAATGCCCCTGCGTGTTCATTATTTTGTATATCAACGACAGTAATAGGCCTTTGTTTTCTTCTTCCAGTTCTCTTTCCCTATAATTGTTCCTCTTGTTTGTTTTAGGTCTCTGATAGTTCGCACTGATCTCATCGAGAGTGAACAACACAGTCTCTTGTATAACACACACACTTTCTCTTCGACACATTAAAAATTCCCTCGAGTACCTTGAATGTAGTTGGTGAACACGGTTGGTATTGTTCACCGGTGGACAGGGCGAAAACACTGGGTGTGGGTGGGGGTCGTCAGTGAGTAGTGTTTTCAAAACAAAACTGAACACGCTCAAAATGGCTGAAGCTAGTAATAAAAACTCCATTGTGAAATAGAACTTATTGCACAAAAACTTTAATCTCATGAAAATCCTCACAATTTCAGTCCAGAATGAGTACAATCACAAGATCGAACTGTATGTAAAAATTGGGAACACAAATCTAACAATAAAACTTTCAAAACATCACACAAAGTCAGAGCGGTTGTAACGCAGCCTGCTAGGCGCTAGTACACACTGCCACTAATTAAGCCATCATTTCCAATATGAACATTAACCCAAGTAGTAGCAGAATCTTTTCACCTACTAGTTCATTCAAAGAGCAACAACATAACAAAAGCGCCAAAATCTCAAGTACTTTTTTTATCTTAGTGTAAAGTTTACCTCTAGCCCCATCTCCCAGTGGATCCACAGGTCTCCTCTGGTGAGGAAGCAGGCTGTAGCATTTCTACACACATGATGGATCCAGCCTTCCTGGACCAGCTGTCTCATGCAGGCGTCAATCCATGGGTACCCTGTTTTACCCTGTGTGGAACAGTTAGTCGGGGTGGGTGAGTTTCGTACTGAGTTTTACATACTTCCTCAACACCAGCCCAAGACAGATGGGGGTAGACCTAAATCTTTTTGTACATTGTATTGCCCATGACCATAACCCTCTGAAGATGAGAAAATATAAATTACTAACTTGTGTCGAAATTTATTTTCCTCTACTAACCATATTGTGATCGTTTAAACAAATGCGTCATAGAGTATAGACAGACACTGATGTTGCCTACATCTGCACACTGTAGCAGATCAGACATGAACTCTTTAATAATTCCTGGACGCTGAAATTATCCAACTGTCAAATGGCTAAAAAATTTTTTTTTAAAGGATAACTACTTTTTCAAGTTTCCAATAAGTGCATTCAGTTCTCACCATCTTCCACCTCTGAAACTTCTCCTCGTCTGTGCTCCAGTCAATCTTGAGGCAGATGGGGTTGTTCTCCATCTTGTTGTAGTCTGGGTTGTTGACAGACATGCAGTAGAAGTATTCCCTCCAAAACAGCTGACTTGTGATGGATGCTGGCACAGGGGTACCAGGGTGGACCTACAAATTGTTGCATTGGTAAGAAAGGTGTGAGAAAGTCAGAGGAGCCTGGTACTGCCCACTATTAATCACAATTACTGACATATTCTTATACTATCAATTATCACAGACGCAATGATGCCTGGCTAGCTGATAGAAATAATAGAATAGCTATCAAAATACTTCACAAGACAACCTGGATACTGAATTCAGGCATGTGTTTGGGATAGAATGATTCAATTCTATTTGGCAGATTATCTCAGATTACAGTGAGCATAGTTTGCAAACTAGATTGTTATTTAGGGAAAATCAATGTACTTAGTATGATGACAAATGCAACTTGTAAGACTTTCTAGTTGAGAAGTAAAACTTCTCATTCACTAAGTAGGTGATTCAATATGGTTACACATTCCGACACTCACCTCTGTGTAAATGTCTCTGAGTTCCCAGTAAAACCTGCGGATAGAGAGACTGCCAAAGCGAAGGTGGGGTGAAAGGCTCATAGGCATGCCTGTCAGGTTAGGGTACAGCTGGTTTGGCAGGCATGTGCCCTTCTCAAAAGCCTGGGGACCAGCCACAGTTAATGATTCAAAAGAGACTTCATGGAAACAACAAATTCTAGTCCAGATTTACCCAAATTCAATGATATCTATATAAATAAAAGGCAAACTTTGAACTTCAAAGAAGATAAATTAACACTGCCCACTTTCTCTTACCTTGCACATGTTCCTGATTGTACTTATAAACTGTTGAATAATTGTGAGGTAAAAATAAAAATCTGTTCTTCGACAATTGGTATGCTTGTCTGAACTTTCTAAAAACCTAGATCTATTTATTAAAAAGCTAAAAACATCTTGTATAAAAACAAATACAAGTACCTCTCTTTCCCTTTCAAGGCGAGCACTCAACAGCTTCAGGGCTTTACTTTCTCCCCCAAGGTACCGGCCTTTGGGACTTTGCTGAGCCTCTGACTCAGGGAACACATCTGCCAACAAGAAATGATTGCTTTTTTTGAGAGCTTGATCACACCAACTTCATCATAATATCACTACTACTATTTTTAAATCCATCTAGTAGGAGCTTACCCAGATCTCAGTCATCCAAATTCAAATTGAGAATTTTATCCTTGGAATTTCATTTTTCAGGTTACAGAGCTAGGCTGCCATGGCCCTATAGGTCTATTAGACCACTCGAAAGCGAATACAGCTCATACTCTGTGCCTGATCGCAACAACATGGTTTAACTACTCCATCACAGCAACAATCAATATTTTACACACAAAGCCAAACAATATTGACTGTGAAGAGTATAGTCACAGTTCAGTGTGATCAAAATAGTTTTCAAGAGAAACGGTAAAGTTTAAAAGGGGTTTCATGAGAGGACAGTCAGCTCACCAAGATCATTAAGGCTGGGCAGGCCATACAAATTCTCATGGTCCTCTGTAACAGGCAGACTGATCCCTTTGAAGCAAGGCATGTTCACAGGTCTGTCAGGAAGACCCACCAGCTCTACTACCTGACAGAATGCTGTGTATGTCAGCGGAGGAAGTCCACCATTCTTGGCTATGACCCTGACAATCAGAGAATCATATTTTCCCCCCTTTAAAAACAGAATTTAAGGAGGTGGAGCGATCACATAAATAATCAAAAATTTAGTTTTAACATATTTACTGAACAAATAATTTTTTTTTAAACGTTGATCAAAATAAGGGCATAGAAATTTTAAAAAAGAATATTGAGTTACTGACTAATTTCTTTCCTCAGAACTGACCCGGCCTTTCATTTACAACAAAATAAACTTTCTTACATCAGTTTATCTGTATAATTTCACTCAATATGACTGGTTTTTTTAGAGACTACAGTCACAGTGTTCATATAGTACAAAACTGTCTTTAGTTATTTTCACTGTTGTCTTTGCTTGTATATTTATTTTACCCCCCCCCCCCCCACACACACACACATAAAATAAGAACAGACTTCTGTAAATAAACTAGCGTAAAAGTATTCAGTTGGCTTCAACTTTTCCATAAAATGGATTCATTGAAAACAAATGTTTTTAAATTCACAAACTGTCCTTGTTAAAACATAATGAGGAGCTTGAAGTCCTTACTCGTGAGCATCCCAGAGTGTGTGACTGACTCGTTCAATCCAGTTCACACCTTTATGACCACACAGGGCTTTGACTGCCTTGTCTCTAGCCTGCCAGATAGGCTCAGGGTCCTGCTCAAAGGTGAGGCATGTCACACCCCATTCCTGAAGGACAAAAGGATATAACAAATTCATGCAATTAAAGAATACAGAAAGCAAACCGTATGTGACAGTGACACTCTCGTCTGAACAAATTAAATATTTTGTACAGAATTTCTGTCATGAAAAAGATATTGTTATTGTCTACATACTAGCCATCATCCTTTAACAAAACTCAAACTTACCATGATCAACTTTTCAAACACATCACACGGGTCTCCACGAAACACGTACAGGCGTGTACCATATTTTTTTAGAGTTGCATCAAGGTCTTTTAAAGTCTCAAGAAGAAACTGCATTCTAGTAAAAGCTGCATTGCTAGAACCTGTAGACACAAATATTTATAAAAATAACTGAGAAACAGAGTTGGAATGAACTGGCATCCTCAGCATTTAGGCAATCCTCATTGTCAAAGGATTACTACTACTAACTACTACATTACCATTATACAAATCAAAAGCCATGATATAATCTCAATTAAGTAAGAAAGTAGGAGAAAAAACAACAACAATAAATTCAATTTGACAAGTAACCCTTACCGTGATAATGTTGTTTTAACTTACACGAATAGATTTCAAATGAAAATCATAACAACCAAAACATTCTGGTATTATAATCAATGAAAATACATCCATGATACAGCACACTGAATTATTAGGCTTCCGTCTATAATCATTAGTTGAAATTCATTTTATAGAAAGTGTATAAAGTAACAAAATGTTAACAATACGCTTGATTGATCGATTGTGAAAAAACCCCAATAAAACATCATTGACAAACAAGCTTTTAACTGTTTCTAAGATATATGATGAGCTTTAAAAAATGGTAAGATGAGTAAATGTATCTTTACCTGCTACTTCACCATCAAATATGAAGACTGGATAAAACTCATCACAGTCCTGAAGGCCTTCAAGGAGTGCAGGGTTGTCATGGACTCGGAGACCATGTCTGTACCAATGTACAGTGACATTGTTTGAGGACTTCTTGTCTTTGAAGTCCATGGTGGTGCAGTGCGTTACCTTTTGATGAAAGTCATGTAGGAATGTAATTAATAAAAACACACACGATTTTATTCCATGAAGTACTTCTGTTCTCATGCAAAGGAAACAAAAACGCCATGATTGAAGATCATACTGTACAGTCCTTTTACAATACATTTCTTGCAAAATTGTTTTTTTCTTAGCAAGTAACGCACCTGCTCAAATCTACCACACAAAAGTGGCTTTTGGGCTGACAGAACTTGTTTATAACACGATAAATGAAATGCTTGGAACTCCTTGCCTGAGCAATAGTTAATGTCCCTACCCTCTTTCAAGTGAGAACACAAGAACAGAATTGACAGGGCCTAGAATGCACACAAAGTCTCATCAAACCTTCTTCTTCTTCGTTCTCGAGAACCTAGCTACTATTAGCACCAACCTTCAAATTGCTGAGTGTGAAAGTGAAAGTTGAAAGCACAGAAGACGAGATGAGCACTGAAATTGAAAGCAACGAAAGGAATGTCATAGACTGATGAATTGATGAAGCGGCTGGGTTTACAGATTATAACGCAAGAAAGCATAAACAATGAAAGAATGCAAGATTCAGTTCTTGAGAGTCTAGATCTCTACTATATACTGGATACGCATTTGTAGAGCGCACAAATCCATCATCAGGCCAGTATGCTCTAAGGCACTTTAAGACAAAACAGTCACAAAACAGAAGAAAAACAAAAACAACACAATATGGCCGTATTCAGGGCCTAGAGATCAAAAAATGTTTGTGATGTGTTATGCGTTAGTAGCCTGTGGGGGAAGTAATAGATGTAAAGCGCTTTGAGCTCTCCGGAGGAAAAGCGCTATGTAAATGCCATGTTTACTTTACAGTCACTAAACTAAATGACAGCGTTAATTTTCACATCGGTTTGATAGTATAGCAATTAATGTGTGCTAGATATCTAGAACATGAGACGCCGAAGTAGGCTAGAGTCTAGATATGTAGAATCTAGATCTAGGCCTAGCATAGACATTGAAGCGACATGAAATTTAAACATAGAAACCATCAAATCAAAATACTGTCTTTACAGTAATTTACACTAACTAATCGAAGTGTCTATTCGGCCCCCCGGTCCCATCATAATGTAATTATATACGGACCTGGAATGGACCGAAAGTCAGAACTGCAGCTTCGATGCGGACTACTTACTTTGTATAACAAACTAATGTAGACTAATCAATTAATGATAGGCCTAGGATAGATCTTTATTAAATATGGATTCACTTTAAGCTAAATTCTCGTGAAACAAAGGTGACAGAAGAAAAAGAAGACTATCGAAAGGTACACCAGTAAATTCAGATACCATATATAAAGATTATAATAAGAGTGAAAGTTGCCATCACATTAACATCTGTGGTCGCATGGTATTATTGGTAGAGCGCCCACTTTGTCACTCTGGTGTCGCGGGTTCAATCCCCACTCTTGACTTTTGTTTTCTTTCTTCAAAACTTCATTCAATACACTTCCGTTTCGACGAAAAAATAAGGTAGATAGTAGGGCTGGGCGGTTATCCGGATAAGTAACCGGTTACTCTGGGTATTGCCATGGTGACATAGCTATCTTGGCTTTCACTGACCTGCGAATCTGCCAGTGATTACTCCCGTGGGTCCATCTCGAATACCCGGGGTCCTGTAACCGAGGCAATACCCGGAGTAACCGGTTACTTATGGCGACCCAGGGCTAACGACAAGAGAGTGTGTTTGAGTTTGAGCGTAACGAGTGCAGTGCATATTATATTCAGTGAGCCTTTGCGACTAAACGTTGCGCTGTGACAAGGTTAGCATCGACTTTTTTTTTTTCAGGTCGTAACAGCGATCATATGTCATCCGTGGTCATCTGGATTGGTTGATCTTTACAATTTTCCGGTCGTTTGTACGGGTTGAACTTGTCCTTCATCTTCCCCTCTGTCATAATTTCTTGAGTGAAACTGAAACATTGTCCCATACAATCTGCCAACGCAGGTGCCAGAGGATCTGTTGTGTATTCACAAAGTAAGAGCGTATTCACTTGTGGCCGCCGCAAAAAACGTCATCGTCGTTATCTTGGGTGTCTAAGTCACGGTCGCTGCTGATGCTATTGTATGGCCCACCCAAGATATTGTTTTGCACCTGAGGATGGGTCAGTCATCATGTACTTCGACCTACTCCTCACCGATGGACACGCCCCGCTCATTGTCCTGAGACACAAACTCACCCCTTTGTCAGAGGAAAGATTGATAGTGAGTTTTATAGCTAAAGAGTGATTACTTTTTCGAGTACGGGTACCCAAGGGTATTGCTCCGCGGGTACCCAATACTTAGAATTACTTGAAAGTACGGGTTGCTAAGCTCTAGTAGATAGATGATAGAGCAGAAAAGCTGTCATTCTTCTAAGAGTTGATCTGTCTAGATTTAGAGTCTAGATATAGACAAGACTACTAGACTCTATATCCAGACTAGAAATAGATTCTTTGACTTTGATCAGATTTCTAAAACTAAAAATCACAAAGACAGCCAGGGAATAGATCTAGATCTAATATAATGGGAGGAGTTCCGTTGGTTGCCGCCACTTCATTTGTTCTAAATTCTCATCACAATTAATTTCTTTCCACCACCTAACAAGACAAGAGGGGTGCCATGTACGACACCATCTTCACAAAACAGGTAGTTAACGTCAAAAACGGAATCAGAAGTAGCTCCGGAACTAAATCTAGATCTAGCCCCATTATCTTAGCATTTGGGTCAGGGCGGGGGCTCCATTATTTTAGCATTTGGGTCAGGGTGGCAGCCCCATTTATCATAGCATTTGGGTCAGGGTGGCAGCCCCATTATCTTAGCACTAGTAAACCTGGTGCAGCTTCGCTTGCAAAAGATACAATGAGCCACTTCCCACTATCATTTTTACAACTACCCCCCCC
>JAUELK010114174.1:0-11906 GCA_031471215.1 Gastropteron pacificum
CTCTTATGTCGACTTTCTCTTTACTCAACGTGATTTCAATAGTCCCAGCAATGTCGACTTATGCAGGTTCTACTGTAGTAAAATGCGCTGGTGTAGATGTAGGAATATCACTATCACAGTTTGGGATAGAGAGTTTTGGAGTATATCCATGTCTTAAGGGCGGATGTGCTTACGCTTACTGATCACTGTTACATGTTCTCACACTTTTTAGTTGAAATTCATCTGGATACTGGATATGCATTTGTAGAGCGCACACATCCATCATCGGATGATTGCAATTTTTAAAAAGTGTTTATTGAGAGAGAAGACTAACTTACGTGCTGTGTACCTTTGTGTGTTTTTGAGTCGTGTGGCACCTTTCGCTATGTTGATATTACCACAATTGCATCATCTTAAACAATCGTGATTCTTTTGAAAATGAAATAAGTAAGTACATGTATGTTGATGTTAATTACAGTTCATCTTAGACAGAAGGGTGTAGGCCCATATGTTGCTGGATCACTGAAGAGGAACTTCACTTTCTCATTCGTATATGGGCAAAATAGAAGAGTGTCAGATCTGATTGTTTCTGAGACTTGTCATAATTGCCTTGTGTAAGTCACTCATGTTCTTATATGATGCCTGAAAAATACTGTTCAGGCTGCACAAACATGAAATAGTTGTCAGAATGACAGCATATTGTTACAAAATATCTGCACAAACAGGAAATAGTTGTCAGCATATTGTTAAAAAATACAGGGTGAGTTATAAGAATTGACGTCTGATTTGATTAACATTGAGAGAGAACAAAGGAAGTCGAAAAGCGATTTCTTTTACATTATGTTTGACCAGGATTGCTCCATAATTGGTGCGTAAATGCGGGTGTTTAAAAAAATGACCTATTTTTTGTGTGAATTTTCACCGATTTGCGGCATGAATATGAATACGAGGATGGACAACCCAACCGATGCAGGCTGTGTGACAAGATTTGATTTGTTTTATATCGGGGAGCTACATATTATTTAAACTCCCTTTACATATAGGCCTACATGTACAGCATTTTACTTAGGGTTTGTTGCATATGGCACTTAAATGTCCTTAAGAAAAAGAGAGAAAAAATGTATCCTCCATAATAATATGTGTACATGAGCTCGTAATAACACTGTACAAGAGTATGAATAGCTACAAGAAGTATGGAGGGTGTTGTACAGTATTTATGATGTTCTTGTGTGAATCAGTTGAAATGGTGTTGTGTATGAAGGAAGATGAGATTGACATGAAGATCTTGATGTTGTTAAGATAAAGTGTGCTGGACAGTCTATGATAAAACTGTACAGCTCGGCATCACTCAAGATTAAAACTGCATGAAAAGAAAAAACATACATTTATTTGTTTGGTGTTTTATTTTTCAAAATTTATTTGGATATGGTTTTAATTTTAAGACTATATAATTATTTGTTCTTTCTCTATTAACATGCCTTTCCCATACTCTATTTATGTAATGGGTTTGTTTTTGTTTTCAGTTGTGTGTCTTATACTTATAAATTATTGTGTGGATTTCGCACATCTCAACTGTTCTGGTTCAAATAATGGGCATCTCAAAACAATTTTGAATTCATTCTTTCCTAAAACAGAACAACAACAACAACAAACTTTGCAAGCACAACTAATGCAAAGAGGTACAAATACAAAATATGCAGCTTTGCAAGAATAGCATAAGTTACATGAATGAACCATGTTGAAGTATTAGTACATTTATATATACCTCACTGCAAAAGGAAACTAACCTAAAAATGACGGAGACGACGTTTGAAAGTGACTGGATTTATTTTCTTGATGCAGCTCCCACTGGGTGGCCGTCGAGGCTATTCTACAGACATACAAGGGAAACATGTCAAGAGTCACAGCCAGATGATGAGCTCTCTCAAACAATATAAATAATGATTCTGAACACACCTTCACATCAGTCACTGTCAGTGTCATGCACCATGGTAATTATAATATGATATTAGTATTATAGATTCTGGGACAGTGTGCTACAGCTCTGCACACAATTTACAGTCGATAAGTTTCTGACGTTACATGAAATGTCTTCTGAATCAGAATGCAACATCTATGCTCACAATACAACCATACTACATGCATACGTCCCACAAATGAAAACTAAAAGCGAAACATGATGACTTCAATTGAATATTATTATGTTAAAAAATATAATTAAATATACTCATTTTCTACAATATTCTAGCTTAGGTAATGGAAAATAAATAATCATATGGGTACATGAACAAATGCAAATAAACCAATCTTGGGTCACTCAAAAGTCAATAAGATTAAGATATTACATATAAACAGCGCATTCATGTTATGTAAAGTTATAAGTATACTTACACTGACACTGGCACAATTTTGATTTAACTCTGCTATGATTTTTGAATAGCTGTACAACACAACACATTAACTTCAACATTTCTGGACCGGAGGGGGTCTTGTGACTGCATTGTACAATTGCATGAACAAGGGGCCAATTTGAAGGCCCTCCAGTCCCAGGTTGCAGAGCTAGACTGCCATGACTCTGTAGGTCTCTTAAGACCACCTGAAGAGTGAATAACTTGTACGTAACTTGTGCCTGATCGCAACAACAACAACTTCAACATTTCAAGAATCGTGGAGATTGAAGTTTCTAGTGGCCTGCATCTAAGAATCCAGTTCAAATTTAAACCCACAATCGATAAAGCATGCAACATGCCTATATCATTATGTATATCTTTGTAGGTTTGAGTTTGATATTGTTAGCGACATAATTCAGGTCATGTTAGACGTGGGACCTACGTTTCCATTTCTTCAACATTCATCTCTAATAGGATTGGGATGAACAGCCCACACAACCCATGTCCAGAATCCCCAAGAGTGATTTAAACCTGAGTCACCTGCTAAGAGACCAAACGTGTAGTGGAACAGTCACTCATAAGACTATGCATACATTTCCACATCTCTCACTCGCTGTAGTTTTAGATGAAGACCTGAGTATGAACAATGTTGGCATTCCTCTTTAAAAAATTAATACCAAACACACATTATGAAGCTTAACAATTAAAATAATAATAACGCGCATCCCTCAGTCGGCTCTGAGCGCTTAACAATTGAATTTATAGAAAAGACAACAATGACAATGCTCACAGGAATCACTAGCAGCAATCTATGCATGTAATGTAAGGAGCATTAAGCTACGAATCAACTAATATAAAAGGAATTTCTTCAAAGTGTAATTTTCTGTCACGTTTTTCACATAAATAACTAAACCAATTTATAAAACAACAGAAGAAAAGAAAAAGGCACCACACGAGGTTTATATATATATATATATATATATCGGTACACACAACACAATCTTAATCTCACACTAATTGATGATATTTGAAACACTTCAATGATGATATTATTCCTAGCAGTATGCAATGATATTGCAAATAATAACCTTGCATTCGTAATGTAAAGTCTTTATGTTAACTATCAATGTGTAAATAACTGTAATGGGATACAATGAGATGAAACATATAGTACATTCCTTTTTGGTATATGTGAGTAATTATTTACATACTGGTACAATAGCTTATTTTGATAGTCTTCTAAAAATATATATATATCAAACCTAATTGTTCACCTTAGTGGTCTGAAGTCTTTTTTGCTCTCCAAAGCAAACATTGTCACTATGACATATGAGTGTTGTGATGATAAGTCAATCCTATCAGTAAATGAGCAGGCATACACATTCAATGTAATGTTGTTCAATTTGAATTTTGTTTTCTACCAAAGAAAACTATGTGGGTGTGTAAAAGTGACTTGTTGAATGGCCTTAGAATAAAAATAATTGCCGATTTATATAGCGCCTTTTCTCTATGAGCTCAAAGCGCTTTGCAGCATTTTGTCACCCACCAGACCTGTTTCATTCCAAACCTCCTGGGAGGCATACTGGTAGTGCTGCCTGGTCGGCACGTAGTGCATGCCAGCGCACATACCAACATTCTGACAATATCTTTCACTGTCTATAGTCGGGTATCCGTTTTACATCTGGGTGAGGTGAGAAAGTCGTGACAAAGTACCTTTTCCAAGATTGCACCTGGTGGTGGATAAGAAAATACTCTCAAATCCAAATCGAGTCTTTTCACTCTCTCACATGCATTGAGCTAGCTAGCAGAAGCCACCAGTGATAAAAAAAGAAGTAGTGTGCAATGCTACTATGTGTCGGATTAATAGGTGATTTACAGTTCTGACTGCCTTAGGCCAAGGGTTTCTCTTTCACCTCCAGTCAACCTAAGATTTCTTTTTTTCTGCTTCCATGGACGGTGTTACATACTGTTATTCGTGGTCTTATGGACCGTTAAGTAATGGGCAACTATATCCTTTAGTAAACAGGAAGTTCTACATTGGTAAAATGTTGTTATTGTTTGGATGTTGTGAGTTGCCTGAACCAGTTATGTGACCCTGTTCAAGAGTTTATCAAATTAAAGCTGTATTCCTGAAATCAGACTGCGTCTCTCCTTTCTGTGCTAATAAGAACCCACATGTAACAGACGGTAACAGGTGCGTTTGCTCATAAAAAAAAGCAGGCCTAGATCAAAACAGTTTTGCTTATTGTTACACTCTCTTCAAGAAACACTGAATCAAAAGTACATACAGTGCCAGTTAAAATCATGCCTTATTGATATATTCATCTTTGCTGAGAAGATGACATTTATTGTTGTGTCTATATTTCTCCATAAAAAAAAGTTTAAAAGTAAGAGCAAATTGAGCCTACATAACAAAATTCTTAAAAAATCATTGATCTTCTCATCTATAATATTAGGCCTACCTACAAAGACTTCTATGTCAATCTTAATATATACGATAATCATATATTTCAGAGTATGATTCTTTTGCCATCTTCAATCTATATATAGATCTAGGCCTCAACCTACTTTTGTCTACGATGAAGACATGAAAGTGATAAGAATACAGAGTGTTCTTTTATACATTAAAGCTTTATGATCGTCACTGGTTTCATGTAAATTTCTTTTTCCATTTTGTTTCCATCCCCTTTCCACAAGGGCAATGACAAAATAGACCTCCTGATGAAATTAGATTGCACAGGGAGGGGAATCAATACTAGAAGAAGAAAGCAAAGGAAAAGAAAACAACAAATAATGTAATAATCATAAACCATGACTAGAATTTAAAGAAATATGAGTTGCAACTTCTACTATGGACATGAAACTCAAATTTCATAAAATTTCATAAAATGTCATAAACCCAAGCAAAAAAATTACATGATACAACATTTTCAAGTAAACAATTAAGTTTTGCTTGTTTAGATGACAACCATTTTCTGTCTCATTAGAGTCAGATAGACAGCTAACAAGGTTAGACATTTTTTTATGACAATCTTGGGGGATACTGATGGCCTTAAGTTAGTGAATAGATGAATTGTCATGGGATACATGACTAGGATCCTATTTGTGTCTATGAGATAACTTTGATCCCTCAGATATTGTGCAATTTCATCAATTTTCCTTTCTATAGGTCAGGGCGTCATAATGGTAATTTATTCAATAATGGTGACACTGTAGAAAAGTAGGCCTTATGATGACTGATATCAACATTAGTAGTAGTAGTAATTAATAACATTTGAAAAAATATATTCTATTCTTTCAACAACACAACATTCGTTATTATTAGTTTTACCTCTACCACCATTAATAAATATTTTCTTCTTCTTTTTGTCAGCTTCTTATTACAAAATGTTTCTAAACTTCCGCAAGGCTATAATAATACTTGTACTCTAAGGTATGGAATAAACGAGGAGGGGGTGCTCAGGACAATGTCTCTGGAACTAATAATAGGGTGGTGGTGGTGGTCGTGGAATAAACACAGGGGTGGGGGAGTCGTTCGTCACGACTTGGTAAAGGAAGGCCTTTACCCTTCTCTGCTGGCTTCATATTTACTGCGGTTTGCAATTTCGGTAAGGAAAAACACATTCTTTTTGTGGTCAAAACGCACTTTTGGCGTCACAACGTACTGAATGAAGAAGGGTTTAAGTTAATAAATAGGGTGGGGGGTACGGTACGGATTGGGGGGGGGGCTGGGGGGTGCGCACAATTCTCAATAAAAAATAAACCGGTGGGAGGGGTGGGTATGTTTATTTGATACCTTAGAGTACAGATAGCTAGGTCAGTGTAGATGTCTAGGTGAGCACGCTGTGATAGTGTCCCTTTGTCTTGTACTCTCTCAGTGGCGTGGTCACAGAGGACTCTGGCTCCTCGTTGGGAAACATTCTCGCCCTCATTGGCAGACGGGGGTCTTCTAACTCATCCTGGGAAAGAGCGAAGAGAAACAATCTTTTTCATAGCCTGTTATAATGGCAACATAGTTTATCAATCTTCAGGTTAATTGTTGTTGTTGTTGTTGTGATCAGGCACAAGTTATGAGTTATTCACCCCTCATGTGGTTTGATAGTCCTACAGCGCCATGGCAGTCTAGCTCTGCAACCTGGGACTGGAGGGCCTTCAAATTGCCCCCTTGTTCATGCAATTGTGCAATGTAGTCACAAGACCCCTCCGGACCAGATAACTGCTATGTGCAATGCAGTCATTGAGTTGGTACTGCCTATATTGATGCAACGTTTGGGACATTTATGGTTACAGCCATGATTTAGGACTAAACCAGGTGAATGTCATATCATTTTCTGTAGCCCTGGTGCTTGAACTCGTGTGAAAGAATTCAGAAAGTTGACCACAGCACATGGGCACGTACCGGTACTTAAATGTAGAAATATACAAATAAAAAGGTCTATACACCAATTGCTAGTACAAGATCTGTCTTCTGAGTCTTTACTTAGTTGCTTCCATCCATATTTATAACATATAAAACTCAAATGAAAACTAAAAGAACCCATGCAGACAAGCTCACAGCATCAGTGCAGCTGTTCTCTGGAGGTTTCTGCATAATGTCCACGACTCCGTCCAAGTGTTTGAAGGCCACAGAGGAGAGAACGTCGTAGAGGCCCAGTTTGCGAGCGTCCAAGCCGTAGATGGAGAGCCAGTCCTGACTGGTCATGTACTGCTCACTGCGACCTGACACAGCTTTGCCCTGCTCACCATCCTCACCTGAGAAAGATCCCATACAGGTGTCAATATGTCGGTATGGAATGTTGTTTGTTATTGTTGTTGATTGAGGATTAATAATTTTTTATGAAGGATTGCAGAGAGTTTTTCTTGTGTGGATTTAAGAAAGTTTTATAAAACAGATCAAGAATAAATTATAATGTAGATTTAGAACAGTTTTGTATGTTTTGTATGTGGATTTTGCAGAGATTCTTATATGCTAGGATATTTGCTTGTAAAGACAGAATTCGTTTCAAGCTACTTGACAAGTTCTCTGGTGGTCAAGTGGTCAGCGTGTTGGCCTCTCAAGTCAACGGTCTGGGGTTTGATCCTAAATTTGGATTTGGGAGTATTTTCTTATCCAACACCAGGTAGTGTACTCTTGGAAAAAAGGACTTTGTCACGACTTTCTCACCTTACTAAGGCGTAAAATCGGTACCCAACTATGGACAGTGAAAGATCTTGTTCGTATCATGATACGAGCGCTGGGCGCCGATCAAGGGCAACACTACCAGGAGGTTGAGAAGGCTCTGGAATGCATCAGGTCTGTCGGGGTAATAGTGGCTGTAAAGAGCTTTGAGCTTGCTGTAGAGCAGGGAAATGCTATTTTTTATCATTATTAACTTGATCTCAAAGGACATTGAGGTTTTGTCTCTCATTACATATAGGTAACAGTAAGGAGGATATTAGTAGCCTATTTTCTGAACATATCAATCAAATTTGTTAGTGACAAGAATATGAGGAATGATTGCTAAGCCGAACTAGACTGATGTGAGTGCCTATCACATTTTTGGTACTAGATCTAGGTTTACAAAAACAAAAACACCTATAAATTTGACATTTAAAAAAATATGAAAAGAAAAAAAAGTGAGAAAAAAAGATGAAGAAGTGTGTCAAGAAATTCCCTTTTTATTTTTAAAACACAGATAGCATCTAACAAAGAGTTTACATTTTAGAGAAGGGGACAAAATCTCAAATGCAAATACTAGTCAAACTCTATTCTATATTTAAAGAATCCGAAAAGAAAAGAAAAAGTTATATGAAACAAAATGACCTCTAACCCGTGAGGAATAAAATAAAGAGATCCCACTGAATTACAATACTTTTTTTTTCCGCATTTATTGTGTTGCATCATCATCGTTGTTTAGTTGTTTGGTCCCTATGAAAGAGGATTGGAAATTTAGGGGGTTACTCAATGAGAGTGAAAGTCATATTTTAAAAGACATAATATAATGGTTAATTACATTAAAGTGTAAAGAAGACAAAGACAACACAAGTAATACCAATGAAAACACTTATTAAAGGTTGCACTCAGAATTGTCAACCACTCACATTTAATGCTTACCAATGCTAAATATTCATTGTGACATGATAGAGGTAAACATTCAGTAACAGAATAAATTGTAGCACTGTATCACTCAAAAGTAAATCTTTGTACATGATATTTCTTTTGAAAGAAGAAAGGATGTTGATAGGCTAGGCATACTTGGCATATCATGTTTGACACGATTTGTGTGGCCTAACTGGCCTACATCTACAACACCTCATTATGTGATTAAAGATGGCAGCGCCCTAGAAGAAGCTCAGCTCCAGTGTCTGTTGACCATTTACCTTTAGATCTACATGTCTGGTTCATTTTCGTTTAAATAAGAACCCACTAGACTACAAATCAACAGGGATAAATACAAATAAACTAATTTTCAGGCATGTCTGCTACTCTTATATAATATATAGGGCTTAGCCTATAGGTACTATTTCTGACAACTCTTACGGTTTTACTACATGTATGTTGTTTTTCCTTATTCTCATGAGAGTATGACACAAGAGACAAAAGTTCTTTTCTTTCATTTTTGTGTAGAATCAAGAATATTTTCTGATTAAAACCCCCCAACAGAAATACAATCGTCCTTTGAAAATAAAAAGAATTAATAAATAAAGATAAACACATCCATTCATGAAGCTCGAAGAGACAAAAGAAAAAAAGGGAGAAAAGAAGAAAAAAAACGATTTTTTTTAAAATATGGTAGGTTAGCAAACGGGAACTAGGTCAAGTAACAAGAGTCAACTGATAATGATGCTAAAGACCATGTTAGTTTGTTTTCAAACAACTAGACAGAAAGCTTCTTGGAGAGAATCAACATAATTATTAAGAAGAAAAACCTAAAAAGATGTAGAGAGTAAAAAAGAACCCAACAGAAGTCAAGGAAACAAAGAATAGAAAGCTTACTGTGACTGCTTCTATAGTTTCCAAAACAAAGCTCTCCTGTGGATTCATCAATAATAAAAAAAAAACACATTGAGCCTACAAAATAATAAAAACAATAACTGAAGACATATTTCATATAATAAGATGTTTTCAAGGACGGCATATTTTATTTAATTTTGTGCTCCTAGAAATACTGTCTAAATGTATAAGAACCTCTCCTTTGTCTGCTGTGAACTGTACACACTTGAATAAACAAAACTTGCAAACAATTTGTCCTTTTCTTTAAATACAATCTGCTGTTGTGCACTATTGGTTCAACTTCTCCGATGCTGTATAGCAGAATCAATCAGTCAATTATGTTGTTGCTGCGACCAGGCACAATGTATGAGCTATTCACTCTTCAATTAGTCTAAAAGACCTACAGAGCCATGGCAGCCTAGCTCTGCAACCTGGGACTGGAGAGCCTTCAAATTGTCCCCTTGTTCATGCAATTGTGCAATGTAGTCCATAAACGTTAGCTAAATGTGTAAGCGTCACTGCAATATTTATTCTTTCTATCCCAGTTTTACTCACAAAGAGACAAACAAAATTTTATGTCCTGACAGGTCCTGTCTCGAGTCCATCACTTGAAGATGTGAATAAAGCACACAAGATCCCTAGACCTAATGTGAGTGTCCAGTCAATTTCACCCTCTCCTTAGTCAATAATTCAAGAAGTGACTTCACACCTCATAGTAACCCATGGCAACCAGCCCTAGCACCTACTATTGATCTCATCACCTGTGTCTGGACCACAGTGATTTATTCACATCCTCAGTCAAGCCAATTGATTTCTATTGATTGATTCACGGACCAAGGAAAAGGCATGGCTATTCAAAAAGCCTGCAATCTGTGTATTCATCCACTCCATGACAAGATTCTTCAATTAATCCGGCATTCATGCACCGAAGAAAACAGATTCTTCAATTTATCATACCAAGGTAGAGGTGACTAAGACCAGCCCAAGCCAAGGGAAGCAACTCTTGGCTCTTGTGGTCAGTGGCAGTGTAGTTCTAATAAAAGTGGAGTCACATGATCATACTTTCGTTTCCTTAAAACAATCCGCGCCGCTTGGTTTTGAAAATGTAATCTATACATTTCTTCGTCTGTTACATTACTACAGAGGGAATTGCAGTAATCTAATTTTGAAAACACAAAAGATGAAATTAACTACTCCTTTCATATGTGTGACAGTGACAGAAACGGTTGAGTGATGAAACTATGCAACAGGCACAACAAACAAAACTCTTCTAACGATACATTTCCAAGTTTTACACATAGCAATCCTGGTCATGACGTGCTTTCAACACACAAACACAGTGCACTTTATTTAGTTCTCCTTCATAACTGCAATGAAATGTTTTTACTGTTGTTATTCCAAGTCAATGAGATGTATTTTTTGTTGGCCAAGGCAAGCCAAGTAAAAAAAATGCTGTTTAGGATAGGTGAGTTTAAGCATACCATGCATGATGGATAAGCACAAAGCTGCAAAGAAAACAAGCAATACAATGTGTACCCTTGGATAAAGTACTTTGTCCCACTTTTCTCAACATACCCTGGTGTAAAAAGGTTACCCAACTATAGACAGTAAAAGATCTTGTCAGTGTGTTGGTATGGGTGCTGACCAGGCAGCACTACCATTATGCCTCCCATGAGGTTGAGATAGCCTTGGAATAAAACAGGTCTGTCAGGGTAATAATGTGCTGTAAAGAGCTTTGACATTGAATAGAGTGAGAAAAGGCGCTATATAAATCGGCTTTTATCATTAATATTAATATTATTATTATAAGAAACCTTCACCCACCAGTCTCGGCTCGGCTCGGTTCTGGAGCACTCTCAATGAGCATGCGGACTTGCGCCAAACTGTTGCGAGCCTCCTCCATCTCCTCAAAGACTAGGACCACATCCTCGCGCACGCCAGCCCCCGGTGGGATTCCTCCAAACGTCTTTCTCCTCAGCAGGATGTTTGCCTTGCTGGCTGTGCCCTCGACTGGCTGAGCCTCGTAGGCATCAAGTTCCATCACCACAGCGTAGGCATGGAACCTGAGAACAGAATATACACACTGAGCAATGCTGTGTCATGGTTTTTGTTGTTCTTGTTGTTGCAGTCCAAAGCCAATAATCAAAGAAAGTAAACGCAGGGTAACTCAGCTAGTATAAGATATAAAGATTTGAAAATGTCTCGGATAAGTGAAAGCAATGTCAACCAAATTAAAAGGTCTTCTTCTTTTCTGCTTGTCCATCACCATACTACAACAACAGTTGCAGAAGGTTTACTCACTTTCCACACATTTTTGCTGCAAACTCTTTGAGGAACTTGACAGTGTCTGAGCTGTCGCAGTTGAAGGAGACGACATGCACAGGAGCTTTCATTCTGGCACTGTTCACTTTCTGGTGCAGGACTTCCCGACCGCTGTCCACTGAGCTGCCCTCCGTGAACAGGTAGATTGCTTCATTCTGTGCAAACAATAATAATAATCTACTTATAATCGAGCTAAGAAGAAATGTCTTCACATGAAAGGCTTTTTTCAGGGCCACCAAGAA
>JAUELK010114285.1:0-11906 GCA_031471215.1 Gastropteron pacificum
AAATTCAACAATTTGATGTATCACTTTTCAAATTCAACAATTTGATGTATCACTTTTCAAATTCAACAATTTGATGTGTCACTTTTCAAATTCAACAATTTGATGTAGTCTATCTTCAAAACTGAATAACAATTTATATTCTTTTAGTATCATTACGTATTTACTTTACTTACTTCCTCCTTGACCCCTATCTGAAGTATAGGCCACCAACAAGACTCCGCCACTCTGCCCGAGTGAGGCCCGGTTCTATTGCCTGGGCTTCTATGCTTCTGTACCATGTATTAATAGATAGCATTTATATAGCTAGTATTATATTAGTATTACTTAACTACTATTCTGTAGCAATTTTCTAAATTATTTTAGTATCACTAGCATTACTATTCTATTGGTTGTTCTTGTGGTCATCCCCAGGTGATGACGACAGTAGCAGTTCTAGTTCAGAAGACGATTCGGACTTTGAGAAGGAAGGCAAGCTGGCCTCTCTATTTTTACAGGTGAGTTTGTTCATGCACAGGAAAGATTCTCTTCTCATTAAAAAAAAAAAAAATGGAGTGAGTCCATAGGCTACCCGTTGCTATAATCAAGTGTAGACTCGGACCTACGCTAGCTCAACACAGATTGGTCGGATACTTGTAGCGTATGGATTGTCTCTGGTGGATCCTGAGAGTAGAGCAGGAATATGTTATCTATTGATTAAACAATTTTGTTTTCACTATAACTAACCTTACATCCGCCTCGTGTGGCCAAGCTAACTTGCCTGGCTTTCAAGCAGGCAACCATGGCTTGAATGCTTGTGTGGGGGATTCTGGATATGGTCAGTGTGGGCAGTTTATACCATGGCTATCCACCCCCATCCTATTTATTTACATTGTTTTAATTCAGAGATAGATGTAAAAATGATCTACATGTGACACCAGTGGTGTTAAACTCGAACTTCTGAAATATTAGTCAATTTTGACTTTGTGTAGTCCATTACTATGTGCTGTGTTGGAGGAAGTGAATGTATAAATAAGGGTATTGTCAATCATTAACTACATGTACATGTATCATTCTATCAGGACCAGAAGCCAGACAAGAAAGACAAAGTGAAGAGTGAGGGTGCACCATCAGAGGCGGGAGTAAAGCAAGAAGCATCTGCAGCCACAGACAAGCAGAAAGGTAAATGGCCTGTTTATGTATCATATTGTTTGCAGACGGATTGTCGGATTCACACATTCTTCATGTTTCACTTTTATTCAATTACACAGGCAGTATTTTTATCTCCTAGTCTAGTGACCTTCAAAGGAAGGCTTAAGACGCACCTTTTTAATATGCACTTTGGCTAAATATGTCCTGCCTTTTTTTATGTAGATGCGTGTGACTGAGGCGTGCAAGTTCTTAAAATACAATGTAAAGCGCTTTGGGCCCAATGTGTGGAGATAAAGAGCTATATAAATGATGTTATTATTAATTGTTGGTAGTGATGACCAGATGAAGGTTTAATTGTTAAACATCTTGACACTGAAAGTAATTTCACTACAAAGTGTTTGTGCTTAGTGGATGTTACCGTAATATTACTGCATCTTTATTCATTGTTTTTCCAGCAATGAAAAGGAAAGCAGACAAAACTCCAGATGGCAAGGGTCAGCTTATGAAGAAATCGAGACCTGATGACAGGTAAAAAAAAAAATATTCTGATAATTTTTTCCTTTCTTCAAATGTTTTTTTTTCTACTTTTTAGAATTTAGACACTATTTAATCACATTTTCATCAATTTGTGTCAATATATCCAGCATTGTAGGCCTACTCAGTGATGGTAATATTGGTAATCAGTTTTGGTGAGGTTTTGTCTGCAAGTGTTAAACTCTTTATTGTATGTGATCAAATTTGAATCCGTCTGTCATGTGTTCAAAAAGATAATGGGTTAGTCATAGATAAATTAGTGCATTTCTCTTCCATGATTCAGGAATTATGACTATCCATAACCCAATCGTTTCACTTCTTGCCTGTTTATGAATGTCTTTTTTAATATTGTTTTTTTTCTGTCCTTTGTATAAATGATGTACATAAAAGTGATCCATTATTTTCCCTTTCCCTATCAGTGATGGTATCTCAGAAGACGCTATCCGCCGGTACTTGATGAGAAAGCCCATGACAACCAAGGACTTGTTCCTGAAGTTCAAGTCAAAGAAACTGAACCTGTCAAATGAGAAGATCACCCATGTCATTGCCCAGCTGCTGAAGAAAATCAACCCAGACAAAAACACTATCAACAAGAAGTTGTATCTGTCTCTAAAGAAACCAGAGTGATAATGTTTCTGTTACTCACTGTTAGTCCTCCAAACACATTCAGGTTGTAATAAAGGGTTGGGTGTCAGAAGTACTTTCCTTTCTAAAATCATCTTGTGCATGTGCAGGGTAGGAATAGAAAGTTATTTGTTTTCCTGGTTCTTACAAAATGTAACAGAGGACCAAGTGTACTGTAGTTTGATTGTCAACGCAAGGAAACGTCCTAACCTTACCTTCAATACAACCTATAAACATTCTCTTACCATGATAATGCCTTTTACAGAAAAACTTTCAATGAAGACACAAAATGCACAATATGAAATCTTACTACATTCATTCAATGTGTTGTTTTGGAGTTGCTGTTTTAATTTGGAGTGTTTGTGAATAGATTACTATCATAGAACCTACATGTAATTAGTAATGTAGGACTAGATCTAGACTAGGTTCTTTTACCAAAATGTTGAATACAAGTTCAAATGTTTTATTCGGCCAGAGGCCAAAATCATTTACAAAATACATGTACAATTTGTTGACTCTTGCAATAGTGCAGTTGACATCTGACCACTCTAGGTATGAGGCAGAAATGGTCAAAACTACACTGTATGTTCACAACCTGCTTTGAAGAGATTTAATGGGGAATCATGACCTAAGCCATGTACCGCCAGTTTGATAATGATACAATGTGGTTGATTAGTCATCATATACACTCTTTGTACTGTGTGGATGAGTGGCGTGGGGACGAATGTACTTGTGTATGAGACTGTGCTTGGTTTGGTTTGTACACGATGAAATGAATAAAAGACAGACTTGTTGACAGGATGGTTTACCAAAACAATGTTGAAATAAAACTCATCCAAAATCAATTTTATTTGGCATCTTGGTATCAAGTTATATGTGAAAAATACAAACATAATTGGAGATACATGTAGATGACATCACAGATAAGTATTGTTTTGAATGTAACAATCTGCAATGCTGACATGCTAAGAAAAACCTCATGCACCTGTCTGCAGTAAGACACTTGTTATTGTTGATAATCTGATAAATAAATATATACCTTTATACTTATTAGCATTGGACTGAAGAGCAAGGGTAAGACTCGACTCAAAAGTATTACTGGGTTGAAAAAAAGAATAATACACTTGGTTAAAGCCCCAAAACAATGCGCTCTGTACAAAAACAACCACAAGTATCTTCCTACAAACAGGTGATATGAATGTGGACCCAGTGTAGTTACCTCAATAATCAATACCTGTAAAAAACACAGAGGTATACAATTTTGAAAGCAAGGTTCTCGTCCAAGCAAAGTAACACCATGGAATAACATTAACAATTGTTATCATTATCATTGGAGCACACTGAAATTGGATATGTAAAAATACCAAAGTGTGAAAAGAAATCATTTACCAACACAAGGCCAGTCTCCTTAGTCTACACATGAGCCAGTTAAGCTCTATCCAAGTTTCAAGTGGACATACAAAAAAGTATTTATCATGTGAATCAGTAGTTTCAGTAAGGCTTTCAAAAGAGAAAAGTAACATGTTATTACAAGTACAATCACTCCATACATTTAAAATCATGTATGAATACTTTGTAAAAGAAAGATGAAAGATACAAGCCCTGAGAGTGCAGTGGTCTCTGCCTAAATGCCCACTGCATATTGGCCCAATTCGTTTAACTGCCCGCAATTAGCATGTTACTGAATTTATCTTTACATAATTTAAGCCTGTAATTGTAATTGCCCGCTTAAGTATCTGACGATATGGGTGAATATGATGAACATTGTACCTGATGAGAGATGTAATACAGTGCTACTACAGCGGACTATCTGCCCGCCAGGCACTAAGCAAGGTGTTTCAAAATATGATGCCATAGGCCTACTTAGGGCCCACCCCTCCACTAATACAGGAATCAGTATTTACTCAGCAGTTGCACTTGATTTTTTATCTAGACTTTGATGATATGTTTTAATGTTCACATAAACCAAATATTCCAAACATGAATGTCACTGATGTGTTATCAATTGTCTTAAATACATATATGTATCACAAGAGAGCAACAGTAACAAAATGAACACTGTTCGTAAGTACATACATAATCCACAGTTAGATCTTATCACTATCACCAATACAAGCCTACATACAAAAGAGATATGTACTGTTTGCAGCCTCAACTAGAACCAATCTATAGTCCATTCTATGATATCCAGAACACATTTGTTTTTCGTTGTGCACACTGACATCACCCTGTAGCTTGTGAATGATAACATTGTCTACACACATTAGCAGTTGATAGTTGATACTTCTTCAGTGATCTAGCGACGTGTGGGCCTTTGTCCTTCTGTCCATAGCACTCAGTTGATACAACAATAAGGTCCCAAGAAAATGTTTCATCAACACTTTTGCCCAGTTAGGTAGAAGCCTGTACATCCACCTGTATATATGAGCCAAGAGGGTCTGAGATAACTCCACTTCTTTCCTCTCTGATTTGAAACAGCAGTTAAATGTATGTATGTATTGCCTCTTACAACATGCAGCATTACCAGTTCTCTTCCGCTTCCAGTAAGAAATCAATGAATCACATCATGTGTCACTGATAGCGCCGCCATCTACAGTTGCAACGTCTGTACTGTATAGTATAATGCACTGTAGTAGTAGCAGATGAGCTATAGGAATCAGCTTTTACTTGTACTGTTTCATTTCGAATTTGAATCCATGGTTCACTATGAGAAGAGATCCCCAAACTTCCTGTGGTGTGCTTGCTCCACCAGCCATATAACACCTCTGTCTGTGGAGTCTAGGGAGTCTGACACACAGTCCATCACCTGAGAATACAAGAACAACTTACAATGAAAGTTTGCTTGGCTAAAGTCATTTATCAAAACTTATTGAAAGAAACTTGCGACTGACACTATTACTAACAAACTCTTCTTTTTGATCACTGTCATTGTCAACATGTAGCATCCTGTGCAGCATGCAAATGCAATCAAAAAGTGAGAAAAAACTTTTAGAGATTCCTGATTCAGTAACATCATTGAGGTCAACTACATTATATTATAGACCAACTTGTTGATCGAACCTGTTGGACATGTATTTGCAAATCCTCCATAATACAATTAAAATGCATGGATAGTGAGTTACACCAGTATGATAGACTTTTAAAGTAGAGAAAACAGTTTACTTCATAGTCATAGAATGTTTTCACAAATCTGTTATTGTTTGTTACAGAGCCTGCCTGAATAGCTTACATTGAAAACATTTTTTCCCCGCTGGATCTGATTGTTGAAACAGAATCAGATAACTACATAAAAAGTCTTGAGAGATACCTTTTCCTATTTCAGTCCTTATGCACAGTAGCATAGTACTGGCTAAACCTGAAAAACATGGACCTTAATATTATGTATCCAATGAACTAATGCCTTTACTTACCATCCATGGCTGTGATAAAGCCGTCAGCTCTAAATGGTCAACAATGTCACAAGCAGGCTTCCGTTCACTCTCTGCTGTCTTGGCACATGACATCACCAACAGAGGAACCTGGGCTGCTGTATTGCACTCTGCAACCATGGCATCAAGCTCAGCCTTTCCTGCAGTTACTGAATGAACCAAAAACAATAAATAAATGAGTAATGACAATGCAACACAGACGGCTACATGAAATGGTATGCTTACATAAAAGTTTAATCCAGCCAGTCTGACAAATATGTTTTTCACTAGTGATTTTATAAGATAAAGCCTTAGTTCTTCACTTTACAGGTAAGTACATTCAAAAACAAATGTATGCCTATTGCTATCAATATCAGCACAAAACATTTTGTGAAGAATTCCTGTGAAGCAAACTTTAAAATAAGATTCAGGACTTTTTTTTCACAATAATATTCATGTATTCCAGTATCTGTTCATGATGTACAGTATTCTTATGATGTTCTTCAAAGATAATAAAATTGAAAATGAATGGGCTCAAAAGCACTCACTTCCTTCAACAGTTTCAGTTGCATCCACAACATAGATGAGAGCATCTAGAGTCCTACAAAACAATCGGATTTGAGGCTGTAGCTCATATACAGGCTCTTCGTTCTCGTCTTCTCCACCTTGTGGTTGGCGCTGAAAGCATAAGAACAAATATGATAAATATCACAAAGAAATCTTTCACTACAAGGATCATGTAATTAGAAAAGACAAAAATTACAAAACAGACTTGCTATTCTTTTGCTTGGAAAATTAATAAAATGCAATAGAACTTAAAATAATAAAGAACGAGCATCAACTTTGGACAAGTTCGACCAGTTAATCGATAGTCTTGACTCGCCGGCATCTTTGATGAGAAATGAGAAGAAAGCTACTGGGATTTTCACGGGAACATATTTCATATACACTGTTTGTATCACCTTTGGTGTTGTCGCGAGGCCCATAATTGCGCCTGCGGCAGAATGGCTTCTGTGCCCGATTAAAAAATTTGCTGCAGTGTTAACAAAATAAAATAATGCTGCCGCTGCCGTCTCGCTGCGGAACGCACCTATGGATTCAGACACTGACATTTCTGTTGGAACGATCAGTATTTCCCGCTGCGGTAAAAAAAACAGCTATATAATTCATAAACAGATATTTGTGATAGAGCTTTTCTAGCTGCATGCCGCTTCTGGACCTATGGATTCATACCTTAAAACAACATGTTCAATTTTCTTATAATAACATTTCTAGCCCTTTTGATTCTTTCTCCGTTACATGTGGAAAACTGTTCTGAGCAATATAGTTAATCTTCTCTTTGACTAGTCATTTAAAGGTTTATAAGACATAAGAATATGATGGCATGGTCATAACAATGCGATTGATGCTCGACTTACTTGGAGCAGCCTGTTAAATTGCAGCCTATCTTCAGCTGCTCTGTTTTCTCTCTCCTGTCTTGAGGCAGAGTATAGCACTGACAAGTGCATGGAATGTCCTGACGACTTCAACTTTAGAGTCATCCCTCCACCAATCCCTGATGAAGGAAAGTTTTTCAACTATGAATATATCCAATTGAAATATTTGATATCAACACTATGAAGTTAATTGCCATTTGTTCTATCAGTACCTGCAAATTGTGTAGTACATGAAGTTATTATAATAAGATCATTTGTAATGCACTTTCCCTGGATATCTTATGTGTGGAAACACTGCACCCATACTTTTTTACACTCAACATTCACAAGATTCTAATGGATACAAAACTGAGGTAAGTGATTGTATAAGGATATTTACTGTAAAAAACATGATGCAATTTCAACCCACATTCATAGCCAATCTGTGGTACCAACCTTCAAATTGTCCTGGAAACATTGCTACTCTCTCAAACATAGTGTTGTCCTCATACATGATATTCCGCACGATAGATCGAGTAGACTGCTCTAGCCCTGGACCAAACATTGCTACTTTAGGAATTTTCTTGGGCATCAGATACTTCAACACTGTTGATACTTGGTTAAATGTTGTGTTGGATTGTCTGAGGTGTCTTTGGAAATCAGGTGAGCACTTGAGGTAGCTGTTGAAAGATGAGTATTATTTATGTTACTTCAACAAAGAAAAAGGGAGACAGGGTGAAAACAGCTTCATTAAACAATCTAGTCAGTAATCAGATCCATAACTTGATTCATCTCAAACCTTACATCATATTTAAATAAGTGTGTAAATAAACAACACCTTTATGGTACCATTGTTGCTTGTCTAATTGATGTAAATCCTGACTACATACATATAAAAGACATTCACATGACATAAATAGATAAACATACATAGATCAAACAATCACAACATGTTCAATAAACTTTCACTTTATAATACTTACATTTCTTTAGTTGACCAATCAGAGTTTACTTCAGAGTAGACCTGTGGGTTGGTGAGGTGAGAGATCTGTGTCCATTTCTTAATGTCAAGGTAGAGAAGTCTTTGCCACAGCAGATCATCACATGTTAAGTTATTCCAATCTTGATTAACACAGCAAGCTTGACACAGGGATCTTGCATCCAAGAAGGAGAAAATGTATAGTTTCAAATCAACCTGAAAGAATGAAACATTGCCATAAATCTTTGAAGGGTCCAAGATAAAATTTCAAATAATATGCATATATGGTTCGCATTTTTACATATTCCTGTTCCATCTTTCTTTAGTCCAAATTGCATGCTAGTTATGGCTATAGCCCTAGCAGTAGCAATATAGTGAGAAATAAATATTAACTGTAATCACTTAACCGTAACCATACAGCTTTAAAGTTTCAAGAACAAAATCATTGTTACGAGAGACAAAGATTGCAATATTGTTTAGATATCTACAAGACGCATGTATATAAATATTCTTATCATGTATATTATTTTATGTAAAGGAATGTACTTAAAATCTCTATGTAAAGTTTTCATGACGTCATCTTTATGTACTTCTTCTTCTTCCTTGAAGTGACAACAATCAACAAGCTGATTATTCTGTCACTGTGGGGTGGGGTGTGTATAGGGGTGATGGGGAATAATTTTGAATTTTGCCCAGACAGCGGCTATGGCTGACCTAATCTTAATCGATTTCAAACTGCCAAGGAATCTAAACACAGGACCTCTGAGTTTATCATGCTACCTCTGCCCCACCAATCAAGGAGACCTCTCTCTCTCTGTAGTATCAGCCAGTCCTCCTGCAGGACGTTGCCTCTTGAGTCTTGAACCTTCCTGTGATACAGCACTTGTCTTTTGCTATTCTGCCCGCTTCTGTAGTTGTTGCTCCTAGCCAGTCCCTTATAATAACCTGTTTCCATTTTCTTGTTGGTCTTCCTCTGCCCCCCATCATTGATTCCTCCAGGATGTGTTTTTCGAGTAACTCATGTTTTTTCGTGGCCAAAATAGTTTAGTTTAACTTTTTGATAGTATGTGTAGTAAAGTTGGTAATGAAATGCTAATTCTCGTCAATACTTCTTTGTTTGTTACTTTCTCAGTTCATATTCTCAAAATTGTTCTGAAACATTTCATTTCAAAGGAGACCAGGGGGCTGAAAATAACACTCAAAACTTTGAGCTGGCACAGAGGGTGAGTTCGAACCTGCAACCCCATGGTCGACAACTTGATGATGTCTGAACGCTTTACCTACTGTGATAAACACTAACACGCAGGCAAACAAGAAAAAGACAACCTGAGCGAATAAATCAAAGTAAGTCTGCTTGAACTACAAAGCAATACTAGGCTAGACATTTCCTTCTATACTTAAACCTACCGGCATGCATTGAAAGAAACTGCCCTCCTCACTTCCACTTGGCTCTTTTGGTTGAAGACCTCCTGTGTAGAGAGCCCTTAGTCTCTGTGTCAGAGTTAGACTTGATGTCTCTGCTTTCTTTTTCAACTTCTGAGTGATAAACTGTTGAAGACCACCAGAGGAAACTGGACAGTTTGGGTGTGCAGACTTGTTATACATGCTGTACTTCACAAGTAGTCTTTCGATGGACCCAAGGAAACAATTTAGCTCATCATCTTCAGTCAGCAAGTTGCCTTTTCTTAGCGAAGTCAAGACAGAATGTGGTGTCTTCTGAAATTCACTAGGCCTAGCAGGGATTCCACCAGGCAGTACACATGAAGCGGCTACAGCTGTAGGAGTAGGCCTAAATGTGTCCATGATAACAGACATGTTGCAACAACGGTGCTATTGTGGTCGGAGTCTTCGGTCGGAAACAATTCTTCCACTTCAATATTTCTAGATCTACGGTTGATATTGTTAATGTTATTGTTATGTTCAATTGAGAGATTTGCAACATCTGTGTGAAGAGAACTGGAGAAACTATTGGAGAGACAGCAAATACATGGATTTATATTAGGATACTCCATGACGTACAATGTATCGACGTATGAGCTTCCACGTGTAACTCTAACTTCGGCTCTAGGCCTAGCAGACTAAGCTAAACAAGTCACATCACTGTATCACAACATCCTGGTTGTCATTGCCAATCCTGTGTAAACACAAAGGTCAAGATGATGTCATAGGCCAACATGGTGGAACTCTCCTTTTCGTGAGAAGGGAGGAATGAAAAGGGTCGAATTCCGGGTCACTCACCGACTATACTTTCTTTTTGTATTTCCGGTCATTGAAAATGGTAGGTGCCTAGTCGAACAACAAACCACATCTTTCAATCTCATTTCATCTTAGGAAATACCCACTTAGCAATGTTCTAAATGGTGCTAATAACTCTTCATGATCCTTAATTTTTCATAGGATAACATATCATATGCGTTCATGTGGTAGCAGCCCACCTTTTTTCATTTCGAAAAGTGACCTCTTAGTCGTGTTGCTTAGATCACAGATATAGGCCTAGGCTTTCTGCATTATTCTCCTTATAATCTATAACTTATTTTTTGTTCTATTCCACTCACAGTAGTTAGTACACGTAACGTTTAGGCCTATATCGTTTGCATAGATGTAGAATATGATTTAGGCTGTCTTTGTCACACACTTGTTCTACAACCAGCTGAGCTAAGCTAATCTAGAATCTACTGTTTATTTTATTATAAATTTATGGTATTTTTATAAGAGATTATGTGGTGAGGAGAGTAGTGCTTGTTGAATTATTACCTGGTTGTTATAATAATAAACCAAAAGAACAAATAAGTGATAAATCATACATATTTATAGTTTGCATGTTCTAATCCATTTCTTCTATCCTCTATTATTTCAGACAAAGGGAACTTCAAGCTTTGGAAAGCGGCATAACAAGACCCACACCTTCTGCCGCAGGTGTGGGCACAGGTCTTTCCACATTCAGAAGAAAGAATGTGCACGATGCTCTTACCCTAGCCCAAGGCTGAGGCACTGTGAGTTTCATTAAAATGCACATCATAATCGCTACGTCTTAGAGCTTGTCTTAGACAGATTACGTTTAGAATTTAGAATTGGTAAGTAAAAGTGCAGTTTAGCGTCGTCAGATGGGCGTCGACTACTCTTGGCAAACAAGGCAGATCCTTACTTCCACCTAAGAAGATTTGAACAAGTGGTAATCTTCAAACTGAGAACAGGTTGAACCAACACCTCTTACACAAAATTAAAGATAGGACAAGTCGGCATCTGTCCCAGGCAAATGGTGACAGCATCTATTACAGACGTGCCCCCTTCACAATACATTAAGAAATCAGACGTGGGGGGAGAAAGCATCAACGCAATCTAAACTCTGCTGGAAGACCTGCGCTATCACTATCAGTACAGTACTCCGACAGTACAGGAGTTCCCATCCAAGAGAATTCACATTACATAAATCCAAACAAAACATATTCCGCACGAATATCAAATGACCCGTCCAACAAATACGGTATCGGATTTTGATATTCCCCTACTCAAAAGTCATGGCGCTAAACTGCACCTTTACCCTTAGAATCCAGACTACACTAGTGTTGTTGAGTCTGGATTAAGGCTGTGATTATTTTCCGCCAGGCGGAAAATAGCCAAATTTGATCTAGGCCACGACAAATTTCTGCAAGCTGACCAATATCGTGTTCATTCATAGCGCTATAGAAACTATGCCGTGTTGTTATACATGTTCCGGGACTTTGCCCTAGGCAAGACAAATTTCTGCCGCCTGGTGGCCGATATTTTCCGCCGTTTTTTCTTTCTAGCTGACCAACCAACCTTCATAGCGCTATAGAA
>JAUELK010114507.1:0-11904 GCA_031471215.1 Gastropteron pacificum
ACAATGAACCGTATTCTCATTGTGAACATCAAAGACCCATCGGCAGTGAAAGTAAACCCGGCAAACATCGATGAGTATATTTATCATCTCTCCCTCTCTCTCTCTCTCTCTCTCTCCCTCTCTGTTTCTCTCTATCTCGCCCTCTCTCTCTCCCTCTCTGTTTCTCTCTCTCTCTGTCTCTCTCTGTCTCTCTCTGTCTCTCTCTCTCTCCCTCTCTGTTTCTCTCTATCTCGCCCTCTCTCTCTCCCTCTCTGTTTCTCTCTCTCTCTCTCTCTCTCTCTCTCTCTCTCTCTCTCTCTCTCTCTCTCTCTCTCTCTCACGACAATGAACCGTATTCTCATTGTGAACATCAAAGACCCATCGGCAGTGAAAGTAAACCCGGCAAACATCGATGAGTAGATTTATCCTAGCTGTTCGAGCCACATTCAAAATAGGCCTACATGTAATGCTCCTTTCCCATTTTCATGCAGCCTCGATCTTCCTATCTACTTATGCGCTGAATGTGATGCAGATTGCGAAAAAAAACGAACAAAAACAACAACAATAACAGCAAACAACCAAACAACAACACATATAACAACAACAACAACACATTAAACCCAAATATGCGCTTGCAATGACGTTACCAACTACACAGTACAAGCGATTAAAGCACCTGTATGGTGCTTGCCGTCCATGTCTAGACTAGATAATTGAAATAATCGCGTAAATATTGACAATATCTGAATCGTTGTAGAGAAGCGTGACAACATGATACATGCACTACATATCTCTATCTAAAACGCTCAGCAGCAGCATCCGGACAAAACATCCTCGCTTGAGTTGTGTGCATTGTCACTGTTACAAATTCAAAAAATTCAAAGAATCCATCAGTTTAAGTAGTTGAATCTGGAAGAGCAGACATGCTCGGCGGTGATCAAGTTATGTTTGGTTGGGTGCCTCTCCGCCGTCTCGGATTTTATTCTTTTCGCGTTTGATGATATCGATTTCATTATTTGCATGTCTGCAGAGTCTTGATGAAAGGCATGCGTCCATCCTATGTTTTCATTTCTTGATATTGTAGTTAGCATTGTCTCTTTTTGTTTTACCTGTTTTGGTTGCTGTTATTAATTTTGTTTTGCTGCTGTCGTTATAACCAATGATGGTCGAGTTTGAATGCTTTGTGAGCTTGAATCAAAGGCAATGTGCACGTAGATATATCTACAAAGTAGTATTATCGGATTTCCAATGAAGACGTTGCGAATGTTGAATATCCCTTGACAGTGAAAAGTAAACCCCGCTCACTGTGTGAATGGCTTAGAGAGCGCAAGGAACGTTAAATGAATATAGCTTACTTCAGCATGTGATTACAATGTACATGTATTTGAAGACGTTATCTTTGTCACTGTAGGCACACGTGTTACTGATGTCATTCATTGTATTTGTTCATGACATTGTAGGCCTGCTACTGTACGGTCATTTCTAAAATTGTTATAAAGTACCTGTAACCAAGCCATTGTATAGAAATTAGAAACAGTATATACCTGTACATATAGATATAGATGAAGTTGAAGCCAAACGTGTTAAAACCATGGGGCAAACAACGGTGATTGGTCTTAGTCTGAGTACAATGTGTGTAAAAGTGTTAAACTTGAACCGGTGACTGTGAAGTCAAAGCATCGCATATAATGCTTCAACAGTTTCAAAAAGACTTTTCTCGATCAAATGTGCACATTATACTATCGCAATTGCTTCAACAATGAACAGAACTCTGCACCATAGAAAACAGGAGTCGTCATGTAAAATCAGTCAGGTTTATTTGTATGTAATAGCAGGCTATACCTCACAATAACTGATGGATTAAACACAATATCACCATGCGTACACTCAACAGTCAAAAGAAGCAAAAGCAGTTTTGTGAAACTCAAGACTTGAAAAGACAAATACAGGATGCTTGATTCAAACACTGTAAAAATCTGCATACAACACAAATGATCAGAGGGTTGAGTTATGAAGTATTGTTTTAAAGAAGAGAATTAAAAAAAATAAAAATAAAAGGGAAGAGGGAAACAATATTGTGCAATGATGATATGGTGTGAAAATCGGTCTCACAAAATGCCACTATATATCATATTAAAATGTATCATAATATTGTACGGAAAACAAGTTTTCAAACAAACATACTCAGGGTGCTAGTGAGTAGTGATAAAACCTGCGTGTGTGGTGTTCTACTAAAAATTAATAATTGTACTTCTGCCACATCAAGACAAGTCATATGCTTTGATTTACAAGATAATGTAATACAGTGTTTCACTAAATGGATACTATCTTCACCAAGTATACTATAATGTATATATTCCTACAATACCATGCAATTAGAATACCTTAACCCAAGCACCAAGACGACTATAAGTGTAGGGCAGAAAAGGTCGTACATGTGTATCATCTTTAGTGCATACTCTTAATATTAATGACATTATGATACACTCATGCTTCGTATAAATATTTTTCATATAAACCTATACAACTACTTGTAGAATTTCTCTTGTAGTTTGAAAGTCAACAGAGAGGATTACCCTCTAGCTCACACAAATTGTTTAGAAGATAGAAAGTTACTTACCAACTTGATCTAAAGCAAGGGGGTTTGTTTCGAGTACATGTCACGTTCTCAAACTTCTTGACGAGTGGTTGACACATCATGTCATGATCCACAACTGGCTCATATACTGTATTTCAGTGCATTTTCCTCTACTCTCTACATGTGAATGTATGTTCTTTAGAGCCACACCCAGAACTCAACCCTCGCGATGGAGGTCTAGAGAATTGACTTCCTTGACTCATGCCTCTTGATTCTTTTTGGAACAAAGGGCTGCAATAGTAATTAATGATTCCTTGGTCTATAGTAACATCAAGTACTGTACCAATGGCATGTACACGATAATCATTACAACTAGCTCTTATGAATATGACTGGCCATCTATTAGCATGTACATAATATGTTGATATATGACGGAAGAGACCAAAACAAATATCTACAAATAAATTACCCTTTATATGTTTTAGAAGTACCATAACTGGTAGCACCGGACATTAATATAGAAAATTAAAAAAAAAAAGTAAATTATAGAGACAGATCTGTTGTATTCACAACCTTACTTATATAAATATTGGAAAAAAAACAAACAAAAACAAATGATGTTAACAAAATCAACATTACCTTTGCCACAAAGCTACTATTCAAGTAAACAAAGAACCCCCATTCAAATTCAATGTACACGATCTGTCAGTACACAAATTAAAGGATGAGTGGAAGTCTGTACATGGTAAATGCAAATACCAGTATATGGGGATTCAACCTATTAATATACAATGTATGAAGAAGAGCAATCTGTTAGAACTCAGCCATTCAAAGTCAAAGATAACATTACAGGACATTGACAAAATCAATTCAAATAATCTCTTATTTATAGATGACCTTGGTTTCATGTACTATCGTAAATGACAATGACACGGAAACACATACAAGTAAGAGTAAGATACGATAGTACAAGAGATCAATGACCAGATAGATATTCAATAGGAAATGGAAGCCCCTGTTTGCCAGATCAATCACCAGGCATCACAGTACATTACTGCCAACATAGAGAAAACAAGAATGGAGTCTTTATATCAGAGACATGACCATTTTTATTACTCCATTCATATACATGCAAACTTGTAGATCTGGACAACACATCTTAGTTTTGTTCCTATGTACTCAATGGATAGGGAGGAATAGAGCTTATTGTCAACTTCATGATGAGTCCTGAGAAGTTGCTGAGGTACAAATGTTGTCACAGGTAGGCTACATGTACCAACATTCGTGTCCGTTCAAAATGCTCAAACGGTAAAAGGCAAATTATTTATGACTGATTGTCACTACACGTATACAAAACAACAATACTTGATAATAGTTCTCAACCACCATTTCAATGTACTTGGATTGCTCTGAAAATTATTGTTTTAAGGGAAACAGTTGAAGATAAGTTCATTCCTAGTCTATTCTTGTCAATGTGGAGCTTCAAAATCTTGTTCTCAAATACTTCATATTTCAACTGTAAATGTCACTACAAGAACAAACAATTACCTTTCACTCAATCTTGTGGCAAATATGGTTAGAAGTATGGATACAATCAAACATGTATAAAAAGATGTGTGGAGAGAGAAAGATGAGTATACATGTACTAATAGGTAGGGAGCAAACTTGTGAGATTTGTGCTAATTTTGTTTTTTAACGGGAGGGCAACCATGTTATTTTCATGGATCACATTGAATACATATATGTTTTGCAAAGATGATGAAAATTACCATGTAATTACTTGAAGGTGTATGTTTCAAATAAGAAATACAATGAAACCAACAAATAATCCAATGGAAATCGAAACAGTTGATTTTATTTCTAACCAGGTCCAGTTTTTGTTAATATCAAGAAGGTTCCAAACTTAAATTCCAGTTTGAATGAGGTTTCAGATCTCAAAAATAACACAAGGCCAATTTGACAACTCCAATGTTTGATCACCAACAAACAAATTAAGTTAGAAAAAGCAAAAAAGAAAAGGACACTTGAATGTCAAGAAGGTGGAAGCATGAAACTTGTCAAACTTTGTAAGCAAGCCAACAGAAAACAAAATATCATTTGTCATAATGCACATTAAGGAAACACAACAAAATGTTAGGAAACCTGAAATGGTTTTGTACAGATAATGAAACATTAACAATCATGATGAAGAAAACAATGAAAACCTCACAAACAAATTCACTATTAGAAGAAAAACCTGACATTGCTTTGAAAAGTATGAAGAACAAAGCAGCTGGAATGTTTCCATCATGTTTTTACTCTCGGTTCAGCCCCATGGATACAGAGTGTTCACATATTTGATTTGAGTTAAACATTTTCGTAAATGAAAAACAAAACAAAACAAGGACAGAAAGAAAAAAGAAGGAAGAATAAAACTTTGATTAGAAAATGTTCTAAAATAAAATGGAGTACATTAGAATGTAAAAATGAAAACTTTGGTGTTAGTGAAAACTAAGATAGATCAACGTTTTTCTTTCGATTCATTTTTCATGTTGGTCAATATACTTATAAAAAAATAGATAGGTATAACACTACTAAAGCTTATTTTTCAACATTTTGGCCACATTGACATCATCAAAACTGATTGTAATGCACACTTTTACATGGTGACATCCCTGGTCTTGCAACGCAAAACAGTCTCAGTTCTTATCAACGTAAGCCAAGTGGACCTGAAGTAATCAACATGCAAGTACATTGTGTAGCACAACTTGAGGCCAGAACACTAAAAAAAACTAACAAACAATGATTCATAAGGATTTTAACATATGTAGTAACATTCCACCTATCTGAAACTTTCTCCCAAAATAACAAAAAAAAAAAAATTCTTCTCAATATGCATTGGGATGCTACACAGCCATAATCTGATATTATTAAGAACTGAAATGTGCCTTAGCTGTGAACATATCTATGATTCCATTCATCATCTCTTCTGGTCTTACATTTCAGCATGATAAAAAAAACTTGTATATATTGAAGAGACTCAAAAAACCTTTCAACTACTGTAGAAGACGATAAATATAATGTTTCATACAATTAATCAAAAGTAAAACAGCAATCTCATATTTTTTTCAATCAGAGTACAAAAATATGCTGAGGGAAATTGATATGTTGATGTGAAGCAATATATTGACTTGAATAGATTTCTAAAAAATGTAGTTTATAGTTTAAGTACAAAAGCATTTGATCTGAGATTCCAACAAAGAAAGGATGAAAGTTTTCAAGTTAAGGGCAGGCAACATAAGACACGAGATGAGATTTCAAAGATACATTACTCATTCACACAAAGCCCACTCTTCCCAAGCTCTTGGTACAAAACTGAATACGTCACAAAGTGACTCTTTACATAAGCAAGAAAAAGAAGCTATTTACAGGTATACACATGGGACAATGTTGCATGATGGAGAGAAAATGATACGGTACAAGCACTTATTCCCTTGACTAATATGGAACATGGGATTTGGCAGCTAATGGTTCAGCGTTTATCTTGCAATTCAACTTCGCACTGTTGTTATGGGTATCTTACTACAAACATGTCTCTCAAAGTGGAAGACACATCTTACTCTAACCATCTTTCTGACAACTAGACAGATTTCCAACATTGCCTCACATGGCAAGATTTTCAGGCCCTATTGTAGGTAACTGCAGTGTCTTTTGAATTTCACTCTCATCAGTTCAAAGAAGCAATCTCTTTCACTGTCTACTCTGATTGCAATACATGTAACAGACATTCCTCTATCACCACCATCAACCAGTGGCTTGAACTCGCAGTCATACCTTACTTTGTTGTTCTAGGAAGGCTATATAGACTGTAGCATGAATCCATTTTGAAGGAATGAAATGAACATGAAATCATGTCTCGATCAAGTTGAATTTGGATTCAGTTGCATCATTGGTATAAAAAACAAAGGCGGACTTTATTTATAAGTCTGCAATGTTGAACCTAGAGTGCAAAGTCTCTCATTCTATCCATCCCCCCCTCCAACACTCCAACACCCTTGAAAGAATGCAGTACAGAATTTCAAGGGCCCCTTGCAGTTTGTGTACGAAAAAGACGAAACTCTAAATGGGGGGGATGTACTCAAGAGAACTTATCAGCGCTCAATGGGACCCCCTTGTTATGGTGGAATCAGTGTATTTATCAGAGACCAGCTCAAAGAATACCATTAATAGTCTGAATTAGTTCATTTCTTTGGCTGAGTGTTCTTGTGACAAAGATCCTTTCTCATTTAAACTTAAACTGAGCTAAAAAAAAAAGAAGAAAAAAAGAAAAATGAACAGGGCCTTGTGTAAAGTAAATTGCTTTTGCTCTAGATTTTCATGCTATGGGAAAGAAGAAAAAATCGGCAATGGCTGCATCACAATATTAATCCTTTATCCGTGGGACAGCAGAGATATTGACAAGAACCTACTGCTATGAAGCAAAACAATGAGTTGACTCAATGCGTAAAGAATTATCATGAACAAAGTTGTTGAATTGAAATGAATGTAATCAAAACAAATTCCGCACAAACCAATGAAAACAAACCGACAGAAAATGTTCCTATGGCCCTTCAAATATGCATATGATGAAAACTGAATAACTCCCAAGTGAAAATGACACTTATCTAATGAATCCATAACACCATCCAAAACACACAGACACTTGTTTTTCTCTTTGTTCCAATAAGAATAAGAAGGGAAAATGAAGCAAAGCAATGAGATGTACCAGAAAAACAACAACCAATAAAAAAAAAAAGAGGATGACATGTACAAGCATCAGCAGCATGAAATGAGAACATGTGTCCGGCCTGGCTGATGCACACAAGTATTTGGTGATAATACAAACAGGTGTAGAAAGCCCTCAGAGACAACAAGGCAAGGAGCAGATCTTAGGGCAGGATGGTCTTCCGTGATTTGGCTCTGGTCTGAACGCGTGAGCGTGGCACTGTCCCATAGGTGTTGATCTGTTTGGTCTGGGAACAGAGGAGAAGACAGATGGCTATATTTACCACTCACATTGTCCTGGCTCACCGACACTACACTTTGTGGACAACGTTGCATCCACACTGGTATGCACTTACTTACTGCTTGTGCCGGTAATTTGAAACAAAAGTTTAAAAGCATGGAAAAAAACGGTAAAAAGCAAGATAAAAATACAAAGTTTCAAGTTCATCATAAATACATATGTACTATTCTTCTTTCTTTTATTATATTTGGTTAGAATTACTGTATAATATCACAAGAAACTTTGAGCTAGTGGTTTAAAAAAAGCAAAGAAATGGGTCTACTAATAATGAGTTTGGTCAGATAATTATAAATATAATAATATAATAAAATAAAAAAATAATAATTTAAGATGTCCACAAACCGATAAGAGGAGTTCAAAAGAATGTGCCTGAGTAGGGCTTACTTAATCACTTATGACATATAAATGAAAGTGTAAGCAATTCTCAAACTTTAAACTACAAATCGTGTTAGTTGCCACATGAGTTCAACAAAAGGTAATTGGGAAAATGTATTGAAACATCTGAAGCTTGCACTTTTGTGAACCATTATGAATGAAGGTGTGTTTGAACAAGTGACAAATGTCAAAACAGTGATTTATTAGGTTGAATTAAAAAACAAGACCAAAAGTCAAACAAGATTGGCCTTTGATAAAGTGCAACAACAAACAGCTGTAAGATCTAGAGCCCCAGGACTTCTCAGTACAAAATATAATTTGATACATGTAATAATAACACATTGTAATAGAAAGCACTTAACTCTTTACCCCACTCTACAGCAAGCTCAATGCGCATTTACAGACTTTAGAGACAGCTTCAATCAAAATGGCAAATCAAAACAGAGAAGCTGCCAGTCAAGGGGACGGGGTTCTAGTTCTAGTCTTTGGAGGAATAGCCTAGAAAGGAATTCAACATTTTCTCAGAAAGTTGAAAGCAGTCCTACCTTCTTCCCTGTCTATATGTGATTGACATGGGAGAAAGAACAGATCATGAAGAGTGTGAGATTAAGTGGAGAAACTAGGGAAACGCTTCTTATCTTCCCGGATTATTGACAATTTCTAGTCACATTTTAGCGAATAAGCACTGAAAATGCGTTCAGTTTTTAAATTTTGACACAAACAAAGTGTTTGTTATGGCATTACTGACATATTAACATGCTATAAACTGTCAATTCATATGTGGACAAATATCAACAAAAGTCCTTTAAAAAAAAATGTATGAAGAATAATAAAAAGAAGGGAACATAAGAAAGCTCCTTGGTAGATGCAATTTGTATGTTACCTTGTCTTTAGAGATACAGCATAGATTGTAGAAAAGAAAGATCGCTTTTTAAAAAACAAATGCTGCATGAAATACACATATTGCTAAGGAATAACTGGATGGACCAAAACCAACAAATTGCGTAAAAGAGAACAGTATAATCAAGGGCTGATGTCATTGCCCTCAATACTTTGGTGGCGGAAAAGCAGCATTGCCTTATTGAAACACCTTTAAGCAAAGTTGAATGATCCATTGAAGCATCATTTCACAAAGTAACATTTAGTTTTCCTTTTAAAAAGAGTTTGAAGGCTTATCAAAAGATTTAAAAACAACAGCAACAATCTACAATCAAATAATGATGTGGAAACTGTTACATGTATAAGATTGTCACTTAATGTGAAGCACTTAACCTTCTTCTTTTCCTGTGCATCTATTACATCTATGAAATTTGAAGGCAAGCTTGATGAAAATAGTAGGCAAACTTTCATGTGAAACACACTGTGTATTTAGGATGCAAGAAATTGAAGTTTTGTATAAAACAAGACTAAAAAGGTTTAATACTCGCACTAGTTGGTCTAGGAAGCACAGAGCAAGAACACAGAATATGTTCACGGTATGCTCCAAAGTAGGTACAAAATATTACTGAATCAAAATGCTGTATGATGGTGATACAACAAGGGCATCAATAATATCACACCACTCTGTATGTTCAACAGTTCTAAGCAACACATACAGATCAAGGCACACACAAGTTTGACCCATCCAATGGTTGTTAGAGGAGGAGCTAGGACTTGACTACATGTAGCAGGCTATTTCAACACAGTTTTAGGGGGGAGTCCCAAAGTTCAAATTAATGTTTAGGAACTTTGACATCAGCTGATGTGGTAGTTAATAGACAGACTCAGTAGGCAGGAAGTGGGTGTGGTGGTCACAATGCAAAGACATGTGGACCTGTCAAGTCTACAGATTTAGACATGCTGAAGGTACTACTCCATCATCTCAGTTACCTCAGCTGTCTCCATTATGGAGCCATGATAGACCCTCACAGTTTCCACCCAAGGAGATCTCATCATACAGGTGTTCACATGATGGGCCAGTCTCTACTCTAACATTCTAACAACTATCACCTAGTTACTCTCTGAGCTTACTTGTGATCCCTGTATTCCAAACTACACATGTATATTCCTTAATAAATTGATGTCACTTGTAAAAAGGGGGCAATAGGTTTAGGCAAGACAGTGTACCTTACACTTACAATGATGATGATGATGATGATGATGATGATGATAATGATTCAGAAAGATCTTCTCTATACATTTCAACTAAACTAAAACAAATCTGTTGTGCGATTCAAGGAAGTATCGTTGAAATCCATCAGTAAAACTTGTGATGAAATGAACTAGATGTGTTGTGTGAATAGGAAGGGGAAGTTGTCTCTCTTCGAAAGGTGGGGCTGTGCCTAGAGGTTTGAGAAGATTCTCTTCGGTGTCCAATTGAAGACCAGGTTCCAGTCACGGGAGAGTCAAGGATGGGGTGAGACCTCCTGCCAAGATCCAAACTCTTGGAGCGATTCAGTTCTCTTGATCTGAGGCGTTGGAGAGCTGACTCTGACACATAGCCGGCAGTGGCCCGCCCGGGACTGTATGTGGACTGACGAGTCAGTGGAGAGATGGGCACAGAGCCAGAGAGCTGCGGAGACTCTGAGCGGCGGTATGTCAGAGATCCAGAGGAGTACAGCTGGGCAGAGGCCCTTCTGGCCAACCTGCTGTCTAGACTTGCGCGTGGCCTGAAGCCAGTACTACTGGCTGGAGGTACTGTGCTGCCACTTCTAGCAGAGCTCAAAGGCCTGTGCTTACTGGTCCTGCCTGCCATGCTTGGACTGCTGGGGGCACTGTGCACACAGTCGTCCCATACGTGGCTAGGCAGGGATTCACGACGTACATCGTCAGCCACATCAGCTTCAGACATAGTCTCCCAAACACTGTCACTGATCTCAGAGCAGCTGTCGTCAAAGTCAGACATCTCCTCACTTTCCGGTATGCTGCACAGGCTTTCTGTCTCTGACAGAAGGTAGAAGTCCTCAGATTCAGAAAGATCTTCATTACTAAACTTTGAAAACTTGTCATGTTCACCGGGTGGTTTAGACTTGACTGTCAGGGTATCTTCATCTGTTGGAGTGAGTTCTTCCTCAGACTCATCACTTCCCCTCTCGGAGCTGTCTTGATTTCCTCTCACATTCTCAGCCTGAGAAATGATAGGGCCAGGCAGCAGTATGATAGAGTCGTCCCCCGCTGGGAAAAAGCCAGACTCGATTTCAAACAGTTGTTCCCCTTCATTGTCCCAGTCGAGGGGCTCAAGGCTCATCTCCCTGGGCTCACAATCACAATCAGGGGTCTTTTTATCTTTCCTTTGGCTCCATTCCTTATTTCTTGAATCTAAGCTTGTTTTGTTCTCCTGTTGTTTTTCTTGCTTCAAGCTTGAAAGGCGTTGATTTTTTCCATTTAAGTTTGTATCACTTATTTCAGGCTTTACCTCCTCTTCTGGAGTGTTTTTTGTTATTCTTATTTCACTTTCTCTCTGGAATGTTGGCATATTTTTGGTGTATGATGAGTGTGAGGACTCATTTGACTCTATGCTCTCTTTGGTGCGTTTACGTCTAGCTGAAGTGTGGGGAGAATTCACACTGGAATCAGAGAGGGATCGAGTGAACCTAGCCTTTCTAGTTTTGTACAGATCTTGAGATAGGTTGGTTCTCACTGAGGGAACTGACTTGTCTTTATTATCTAACTGAGAGAAAAACTGCCTCTTTGCCTGAAGGTTAGTTGTGGCTATCTTTAAGGGGTTTTGTTTGGGTAAAGAGTGTGACACAGGAGGGAGGGACTGGCATCGCTGATCCCGACTACCCACACTGTGCTCCTGCGTTAAAGAGGAGAGAACAAAACGATGCATAGACTAAACAAAACATGAGTAAATATATGTGTGTGTGTGCGTGTGTGTGTGTGTGTGTGTGTGTGTGTGTGTGAGTGTGTGTGTGTGTGTGTGTGTGTGTGTGTGTGTGTGTGTGTG
>JAUELK010114618.1:0-11904 GCA_031471215.1 Gastropteron pacificum
ATAGCGCTCATCCCTCAGTCGGCTCTGGGCGCTTTACAATGACACTGTCCGTCACTCATTCACACAACATCAATCAAGGCAGAACACAGTGAAAGTACAGTAGATAATTACGGAATTCTGTAGGCCTACAGTAAAACACAAGCATGGTGACAACACATAAACATACATTATACATGTACATAAATATGCAATAGAAGCATTACAATTTATTTATAAACCGCCCACTCCCCTGGAAAGACAGAGCTCAAGGCGGGGTATACTTTAACTTAAAAAACACACCACACCCAATGCGCAAATGAAGGTACATGTTTTACAACACAAATTCGTGAACAAAAGAAGAAGAAGAACAACACAAATTAATTATTAGAGTTTACACACAATAGCAATAGGAGCTATTTAAGTTGTGTACTTCTTAGGTGTACATCTGTCTATCTATCATCACCAACACTGTTTTGTCCATTAATGGTCGGGAACCAGCTTGTTATTCTTACTATTGTTTGATTGTATCCTCAGCGCCAGAGAATGCTAAAGATGACATGGCAGATGAAGATGAAAGTAGTGCTGAGGAGATGGATGATGAAGAAGATGACTCCTGATTTCCTCCCTCTGTTTTTGTATGACCATTTGATGAATAAAGAATGTTTACTGCGCTACTCACTTCAACTGTTGTATAATTGTTTTTTTCTAAATACTTGATTGTCCGTCTATGACAGTTAAGTAGTACATGTAAGTTATATAAATAAAGAATGGAATAGCCTCATGGTGCGACATCAAAGCCGCAGTAGTGCTGTGTTTTTAATATAAAGCACAGCTTTGAAGTCCCACCCAAATGAGGCAATTTCACTCTTGTAAGGTTTGCTAATAAAACCCTTAGTCTTAGCCCCATTTGGATACTTAAGATGCCCCGAAATAGGGGTGTCGGGTCAAAATTCACAGGCAAGTTACATCGTCACTGGGAGTCAAATTAGTTTCAAATAATTTCCACCTATGTTTATACAGTTGGTTGGGTTTGGTTGTCCGTCAGGTCAATTGCCCAGTTGCAACATCATTCACTTACATCAACGATAGCTGGCATTGAATTTGAAGTGTGGATGGTATGAATATGAACAGTTTAGATTGTATATAACACTTTGCATAGATTATAGAGTAAAGAACAGGACTGTATGCAAGTTCTTGATTGGTCATCATCAGCCTTGAGAGTAAGTGTTCTTACACATGCTCATGATAGCAGAAACATGACTACATCCCGAAATTGTTATATATACATGGGTTTTGGTTTTTGTTATTACTCTATGCATAGGTATGGTAAGAACTTAACTGTAGGCCTTTGCGCAATCTTGATCGGTTACCATCAGCCTTGACAGTTAGATGTTGTTGTGATCAGGCACAAGTTGTGAGTTGTTCACTCTTCAAGTGGTCTAGTAGACCTTCAGAGCCATGGCAGCCTATCTCTGCAAGCTAGGACTGGAGGGCCTTCAAATTGGCCCCTTGTTCATGCAATTGCAGTCAAAAGACCCCTCCGGACCAGATAATGCCAATATCGGTGCAACACAAAGACATTTTATGGTTGCGGCCATGTTTTAGGACTGAACCAGGTGTTTTGTCACATCATTTTCTGTAGCCCTGATGCTTTGAACTTATGTGAAAACAGTTATATAAATCCATCGTGTGGAGAACAGTCAATTGTTATTACTTCCGAAGTAATGTTCTTATTCTTATATCCGGAATACCAACAAAATAGAGAAATAATTCGGTCGACCGAAAAATCGTTCTTATAACCAACGCCCTTATAAGTGGCGTGTTCTTATGTAATAAGGGTGTAAAATAAAAATAAAAAGGTGTGTGGGGGAAGGGGGAGGCTACAATGTCACAGTATGACGGATACGGGCTGCCTACAAAAATGTAATATACATGTAATAGATAACATTTATGTAGCGCTTTTTACAGCCACCTATTTAATTCCAATGGCATCTCAAACCTCCTGGGAGCCATACTGGTACTGCTGCCAGGTTGGCGCCCATGCCAACATGTTACATGTAACAAGCAAGATATTTCACTGTCTATAGTCTGGTACCCATTTTACACCTGGGTGGGGGGAGAGAGTAAGAGTACAAACACCAAAGACAAACTCACAAGTTTATCCTCTGTTTGATGAGTTTATTTGCCTGCATACTCATTTGTATCATTGTTGTGGTTGTTGTTGATGTTTTTATTTACCATCATTATCATGCATCATGAGAGTTGGCACACCTAACTAGGTGACTGGTTGGGTTGGTGACAGCAACAGCATACAGAACTCATATACTACTATATAATAGAAGTATGTAGTACATATTGTGTTCATAACACAAGTGTTAAGTTAAAGATGAACAGTCAAGAAAACAATGCATGTAGTACATGTACATGTGTTCATAACACATTAAGATGAACAGTCAGGGGGAGAAATGCAAAGTACATCATGTACATGTGTTAATGACACATCATAAAGTAAAGACAATACATGTGCTATAGTAGTACATGTGTTAATAACAGTAACACATAATACACTACACTGTATTATGAAGAGTCAGAAACACAATGTATGTGTACGATGCACTGTGTGGTGGTACTCATTCTATGAAGAACAGTCAATGAGACACTGTCTGTAGTAAAGCAACTATGTAGTACATGTGCTAACAACACAATGTATTAAAATGATCCACAGAAACAGGAACATGTTCTTCTAGTGTTAAGATGTAATGTTGTATTGTGAGGAACAGTTGAAGAAACAAGAACACATACACCATGTACTATGAGTCTATAGTAGAACATGTGCTAATAATAAATAAAGCATGTGACCTATCTAGCACTTTACCACTAAACTTCCCTCTACATATACATTGTATAAGATTGTGTTAATAATATTAACACTTACGATGAACACATGATCAGGGTCACATTCTGTATGGCCGTATTAACATGTGAGACAAATTGTCACAAACGCTCCCAGGGAGGTGACAATAACATAAATGTTAGGGTGTTAAAATGTCACTGAAGTGTTAATATGTTATAATGTCATTTGTCACTGTATCGTTACCTCAGTGTTCATGTTATACAAGTCTGTGACTGTAACATGTATGAAATCTCTCAAGTCACATAATATAACTTTTAACTCTTTTTTTTTCTTACGTTCCAATTTGAGAAATGGTCAAACATTAAAATACCACAAGAATAAATAACATGGATGCAATGTCTTAACAACAGGTGTTTTGCTTCAATAGTGATGGTAACATCGCAACAGTAACACATTGAAACGTGATGTAGTGTGCTCAAGTAACACATTGTGTATTGCATTAACATCATTAACATATTTGAATATGGTGAAACAAAACTTAACACCCATTATTTTCAAAAAATTGATATTTTTACCCAACAAAATGCAATCTGAACAAGGAAGTTTTAAATAAACCTCACAAACTCAACAACAAGATCGGAAATTTCATGCAAGTATATAAAAGAAGTTCTCATGAGAAAATAGAAAACTAGGAAAATCTGAAATTGTCTGTATAATGTAGAATATATTGAAAGCAAATCAAAAGTTGAAAGAAACAAAGAACAAAGAAAAGATAAACATTTAAAACATGAACAAAGAACAAAAGACAGAAATAGTAAGAAGAGAAACAAATCAATTAATGAACTGACTTACTTGACTTATGCCTCTTGGTTCCTTGTGGAACAGGGGGCGGCAAATTAATTAATTCAAATAAATAAATAACGTATGCATGTTTCAGTTTAGCAAAGTCAATGATATTAATGTGACACTCGTCTTATTGTTGTAAAGTAAAACCACTCACATACATAAATTACAACAGTAGAGAAAGCTCTCAACCATACAGGGCAAATCATCACCTAGCAAAATGTACAAGAGTTTTACAGTCATGATAGCGACACTCTGTATATCATGTTTCTTCTTCTTCCAATTCATTATGACTGCAGCCTCATACACAGAGGACTTTTGCATGTGACTCAGTCTGTAATGCCTGTGAGGGTAGATATTAAAATGCACACACCAGATGTTATAAAAGCACGATTTGAGATGGGACCCGTGTTTCGACATCCGTCTCCGAAAGGACAAGGGTGGACAGCCATGAAAACTGCCCATGCAACCCATTATGTTCAGAATGCCCTCACCAGGATTCGAACCCGGGACGCCCGCTTGCTAACCATTCGGCTCTCACACAGCTCAAACAGTAGAGAAAACTATTTCATAACCGTACAGGGTAAATCATCACCATGCAATCTGAAGAAATATTTTAGAATTCATTTGAAACACGTAAATCTACCACATAGAGTAAATTATCGCAGTTGATATTGACTACTACAACTGATTTAGCTATAACTATAATAATGATAGCCGATTTATATAGCGCTTTTCCTCTTTGAGCTCAAAGCGCATTACAGCATATGTAAAATGTCATTTAAATGCCATGAAGCATGTTACGTATTTGATTTGCTCATGTACAATATCTACAATTTCTGTATGGAAAGGCCTTGAAAACTCAATAAACATCAATTCAACTCAATCACCTGAACTAATTAGAAGAGTTTCACAGTTCATTTACAGCAGAGGCCATTTAGGTATATTATTATTTTAGCGACTGAGGATATGCGAAAATCTGCCTTCTAAAAGAAATAAAGGAGGGAAAAGTTAAAGAATATAACAAAGCCAACAACACAAACAATTTGCAAACAGAGCATGAAACAAATGAAGACAAAGAAATAAGTCAGTTGAACTGTGAGGTTGCTTTGAGCTGATTAACAAAGAAAGACCAGAAAGACACTACATACATATACAGTGGAAACCTGTCATAACAAACAGGAATGGTGAGACAAAACCAAAATCCCTGTTTTTTCACTGATCCCTGTTACAACATATATAAAAGGGAGATAAGGACAGATAAATGATATGATAATAATTTATTTCTATAGCGCACAAAACCAGATAGACAAATTCTTGACTTCTTTCTTACACTTTCAGTCCACATTGGTAGGCACCATGCATGCAGCGCAACAGGCCAATATGTAGGGAGAGCATAGATATATACACACTTATTATTGATATTATGGTGTACTAAAATAGAATGAAGTATATCTCAGAGAGGCTTTAAAATACTACATACTCCATCACAATGACCCACTTTTACTTTACTGCGGTGCAGGGTTGACTGTCTGCCACGAAAGCCTATACTAGAACCAACTGAGGCTTCTTATCTCCTTGTTATTGCCAATATCGTTGTATTGTTGTTGTTGTTGCTATTCCCTGTCGTAAAAACCAGAAGATTCCAAGTCCACAAAGTTACTTCTGGACTTTAGCTCTTCTGGCTTTTATAGGACAATACGACAAAGTGGAATAAATTATGGGGATTTTAAAAAGCCCTGTTATTTCCTGATCCCTGTCATTAATGGTTTCCACTGTACAAACAATGGATTCAAACAGTAGAAAGCTGTGTTTGCCATCTGATAACTTGTAAAATTCGTCACTCTAAATAAACACTGTAGGCTTACAACCCATCCTACTATTACAGAGGAGTCTGGACACGATAAAACTCTTGCTTAAAACAACCTTTTTGTCCTGTCCCGTACATATTTTCAAAGTAAAAATAATAAGATGATAAGACAAACCTTACTAAGAATAAACTTTTTTTCTGGTCCCAAAGATAAGGGGACTCCACTGTATATGTTCGTATTATTATTATTATTATACTGTCACCTTGATGTGACAATATGCGTTATGTTGCCAGTATATGCTAATCACACCCTTTGTTAGTTATTTATATCCTTCTCCAGATTGCCTGTCATCATGGTCATGAAGGTCAATAAAATGATTCAACTATAAACTCAATCAGGACTCGAGGATTCATTCTTCAAACCCATACTACTACTAGTACTTGTGTAGGCCACATCTGACCTAGATTAGAGTTAAAACTGCCACCCGACTGCTCCTGTCGTATATCTTTTCCTCTATAAAAATCTAAGGAAGATATGGGCGTCTTTGGGTTTATTTGCGCATGAGCCACACGATTTAAAAAAAACAAAAACAAATTTAAAACGCTCCTCTGCAAAACTAACAGAACAAGGGTTACCCTAGTACATGTACAGAGGAGCAATTTGATAATTCATCAAATTGCCAGAAGGGGGCAAACAACTACACAAATATTTTTTAAAAAGGATAAAAGTAACAGTGGAAAATCCAAAGTAAATTGCAAAATAGAAAGTTTAAATAAGAAATAAGAACAATTCTCTGTAGTTTTCATTCAATAAAACTTTGTAATAGTAATTTATTACAAGCAACACCTCTGGAAACAAGATAAAACAAAGTGCATAGCTAGTTCTATAGGTTAGAATAATATATACATAATAACAAAATATCTTAAAAAATATAAACAAACACAATACACGATAAATTAATACATGGACACCTTTTACAGACAAAAAACGAAAGTAGGCCCCTGTTTTAATTTTAGAAAGTGGTGGAATTTCATAAGGCACTTCCGCAAAGTAAACACTTCAATGTGTATGTGCTTTGAGCCCATCCATTTATTTCGGGGATTGAGAGCACAGCTATAAATTACTGGCATTATTGATTGTTAATGTTATCATTATCAAGCATTTCTATACTATTCACATAGCTACAGATAACATAATGAAAGGGTTAAATTACTGCCGTGCCATTATTATCATTGCTGCATATACTAGCATAATATTCATATAGCTATAAATAACTGCCAATAATGTTAGTATCTATCATTATATAAAATGTACTAGTATAATAATTATAATAATCTTCATATAGCTATAAATAACTGCCATTATTATTGCTATTGCTACTGTGTAAATACTACATGTCCTATACTGTATACTATTCACATAGCTGTACATACCGTCAAAAGGGTATTTGTATATTCATCAATGTCACTAACAATTGTTTCACACCCCTTAGCCACAACTATGCTAGGGGTGGGACCTTTGTTTTAACGTCCGTCTCCAACAAGACAGAGGTGGACAGCCATGAAAACTGCCCACACAACCCATATCCGCCGCAATGCCACCCCTGGGGGATTCGACCCTGGGTCACCCTCTTGGAGATTAAAAATGTTAAACGTGTCAACCTTTCGTCCATCGCGTAGCCCCAGCAACCATTGTATGTGAAGAGAACTAGTTGCTACTAGCTTCAATAGTAAAAAGTAAACTCTATAAATAAAGAAGAACACTTAAAAGACTTCATGACTGCTCAAAATGCAAACAAAACATTATCCAGGATCTTTCTTTAAAATTGTTGTAAAAATTAAAACGAACACTGAATAAATATATTATAACAAGAACTCTGGCCATCTGATACGATGTGAATTCTGGATATAAATTGATAAAGCTACATATATTATCAAGTTCACAAACCATTCTTTATGTAGTAGGCTTTTTTTAAAACAATCAACAGTGTCACACAAGTGCTTCACTAAATGACACATTTGCAGAATGAATTGAATTCTATTTGAGATGATGGACCATCAAATTGTGATGAAAATTTCCAGAACTGGGTAGACCAAATTACATTGCCTACCAGGCCAATTTACGTGGTTAGACCTAGCTTTTTTTGAGCATCCATTATTTTACATAATGTGATGTGGCGCAAAATGTGGCTTGTGAGTCTTTGGCATTGCCGGTGAGCCACACAGTGCGGCTCATGAGTTCACCTGGAAGTGTAACCAAACAATACTCTACTACGTAACTACTACTACTACTACTAGTACTACTACAGTGGTGATTTGGATATTTGACTGGTCCGCTTAATTGCCCGCTTTTCTTGTCACCCGTGGACCAGGCATTTAGGGCGGAGACCACTGTACTACTATTTGAGACCATCAATAGGTGTGACTGGGTAGCCCGAATCTAACATTGTGACCAAACGATACTACTTAAACAAAAACCACTGACATAGGAGTCGGTCCTCCTTGAGACAACCAGATGTCTTCTTCTTCTTTTTCTTCTTCTTCCATTTTTATGACTGCAGCCTCATAATAGAGGACTTTTCCAATCGCGAGTGGTTATTACTATGTCTTGATACACAAGTCAGTGACAGTTTTTAAAAAGACACAACAAACAAACAAAAAGCAGAAAAAATCAAAAATAAATCTGTTACTAACACTAGGTCCGCGTTGTCTCAGACTGATCTAGTCCGAGTCCAGCTTCGTCCAAGATGATATCATCAGGCATACCCAACAGACAAACAAACAAATAAGTGAACAAATGAACAATAATTTTGTCAACCAACAAACAAACAAACAATCAACTTTAACTGTCAATCAAGCTCTCACAACACCTGAATATATTAATTATTATAGTGAAGAAAAAGGGTTTTTCTTGCAATTGTTTGTGAAAAGTTGAGAAAAAACAATTGAAAACTGTTTTCTTTTGAACGGCAGCAAAAAAATGCCACGCAATATTGCTGTATTCATAATTTACTTCTTTTTTTTTTACAAAAAGTGAGTTACGGCATGTTATTGTTGTGTGACATCCATGATTTTAAGTTACCAACGACATGACGCATTCATGACAATAGAGGAGACAGAGGGCCGGTGGGGCGGGGGGATTTGGTGGTTGCCTCGTGGATGCTACTACAACAGATCTAGGTCAAGGGCTAGAGGTCAAAGCCGTGTGGACTCTGCCGTAGCCTTGGCTTCAAAGTCTTTAGTGAATGCCCCACTGGGCTCAGACCACTTGTTGCTATCTGCGGTGACGGCTTTGGCAGGTTTCTTACCCTCCACTGTATGCCAGCCTTCCTCCTCCTCCTCTTCCACCTTCCCTCCTGCCTCGTTCTTCTTCTTCTGAACATTCGGACCGCCCGTCCCCCGGAAACCCGACCTCCCCGAGGGGTCATAGGTCATGGCTCTCTGGCGGGACGAGACAGCAATGTCACTTTTCCCCGAGGGGTCAAAGTTTGAAGAATTGGCAGCATTCGCAGATTCCTGAGATGATGAGGGGGTGGTTGCGGGCGAGTGTTTGTTGTTGCTGTCATTGTTGTTGTTGTTGTTGTTGTTGTGACGGTTGCGAGGTGAGAGCTGAGCCCTGGAGCCCAGAGAGAAAGACCTGGAGTGATCCCACGAAGACGCCAAATTCCTGAACCCTGGACTTTGCAGGCTGCTGGCCAGGGGAGGGAACTCATCCTGGGTCACGTTGCCCGGTGAGGGGAGGGGGGGTGCAGCGGGGGAGGAGGGGAGGGGCAGAGACTGGCAGGCGGCAAGTGGCGAGTGTTTCCCAGCCTTCGCGGTGTTGGTGTTGCAACGCGCAAGGTTATTACTACTACTACTACTACTATTAATGTTTCCAGGGAGCGAATATTGGTAAGGGTCATTTGGTGTGGCGACGACGCGTCCGCTGGCCGTGGTAGGGTCAGGGGTTGCCAGGCCGCGGGCGGACCGCGGGGTCACGACCCGCTGTGTCCTCCGCGGGGGTCCTGAGAAGCTGAGCGAGCGCGGGACGGAGGGCCTGGCTGCCCCCCGCCCTCCTCTCCCCACACTTGATGACATGGTGGACCTGCGGTGATCCAGCGAGCCGCCGGGGTTAAAGGGTGCACCTTGGGCGACGACGCTGGCCCAGGGCTGGTCGAGGGGAAGGGGGGGTGGCAGGGGGGCCATCAGCTCTTGGGGCTCCCCCCACATCTCATCATCCTCCTCCTCCTCCTCCTCCTCCGCAGTCTCGTCGCTTTGAGGACTCAGCGTGTCCGAGTCTTCCGATGCCATGCTGGACGATCGAGTCGCTGCGCCAGCGCCTTCTCCTTCACCCTGAACGGTCGATTTCTTCTCTACAACATCCGTGTCGGAGGCGAGATTCAAACCCAGGACCTTTGAGACTAGGGTGTCCCCTCCTCCCAGCTCACCACCGTCCGTCGTTTTGTCTTGGGAGGGAGGCAGGCTGGCGTCTTTGACGTCTTCAGGTGCTCCCTCAGTTCCCTCAGCATGGCAGTCATTTGGCTGTTCTGTCTGTGTGGTGGGCGTGTCCTGGTCGCCGTGGTAACTGGCACTGGTGTCCTGGTCACCATGGTAACTGGCACTGGTGGCCAGGAGCTCTGCTAGGACCATCTCCTCAGGGCTGCTGGTGGTGTCCTCACAACTCTCTGTCTTACTGGCCTGGTGGGGGACACATTGACATAATGATAATGTGATTGTAATGTAAGTTTGTTAGTACATGTATGATGCATTGTGCTTTAAGATGTGGTACGCCTTGAGCCCACTGTGTGGGGTAAGTGCGCTGTATAAATAACCAGTTATTATTATTATTATTATCTTATACTTATACCCAAAAAAGAAACGCATAATTTACCACAGCATGCAATATGTTCAATGTATCGTTGCTTTGAATACAGACAAAAGAAATCACTGAAACTTTGTCATTTTCGAGGGGACTTTATCTATCCTTATTTTATGTTTGAAAGAAGGAGAAACACAATGGAACATTCCATGTTTGGCCATATAACCCTTTGCTTTACACCTTTAGCAGGGGTATCCATCAAGGTATGTGTTCCTTTTTTTGAGTGGTCTATTATAGAGATTGTCACAGGATTTCCGATGAGGACGAAAAACTTGACCTAGGTTCTTATTACATCTACAAAAATGTGAATTGACTTAGTTCTAGAACTAGATCAGTGTGGGCAATATTGACTGTGAAAATTCCTGCCTGAATTTACGCTTTTCGCCCTTCTCCCTGAATATGTTTATCTTTTTGCAAAAAAATATGGCAGCTCAGTTTGTCACTTCCGTTCAATTCAGAGATATATAAGTGGTATGCATGTTTTCCCCCCTGTGTTTTCAATGCCTTCTGACTTGTTCTTAATTATAATGATGCACATCTTCTTACAGCGAGGAATGGAGCACCTATGGGAATGCCTAGAATGCAGTGATGCTGTTCCTCTCTTCTGACAAGATGACACAATGACTACTATTACTATTAGTGCAACATCATTTTAATGTTCACCTACACTAAATCTGAACTATCTACATCCCTGTATAAAATGCAACTCTCTATATGGCTTTGGAATGAAACAGGTCTGTCAGGGTCAATAGTGACTGTAAAGCACTTTGAGCTTGCTGTAGAGCGGGGGAAAAGCGATATATAAATGCTATCTATTATTTTTATTATTATTATTATTATTATTATTATTATTATATTCCAAGAGTGTGTCAGTGACCTACCTGTCTGGACATCTCACAGATCAAACTCTCCGTGGCCGAGATATCACTGGACGCCTCACTGGCCTCTCCACGCTCATAGAACACCTGGGGGAGGGGGGGGGGGGATAATAATAATAATAATACAAATAATAATAATAATGGAGTTAATTTCTATCACGCATCATCCCCATTAGCATGAGCTCGAGGCGTTGTACACTTAAAATCAATGGATGGATAGATGGATGGATGGATGGATGGATGGATGGATGGATGGATGGGTGGATGGATAATAAAAATAATGATAAAATGTATTTCTATAGCGTCTATCCAAAAAGCTCTAGATGCTTTACAATAAAAAATACACAGACACAATCACAAGTGCAATATAACATAACATGACACACATGATCAATCATAATGGATACAAAGAGTTAAAATAAGAAATTGACAACGCTGACTAAAACAGATATTCCTTCAAAAAGGTATGTTTTAAGCTCTTTTTTTTTAAATGGGGGGTGTTGTCAATGTTTCTAAGATATGCTGGTATGGCGTTCCACACAGAGGCTTTGTAAAAAAAAAAAAGAAAATGACCCGGCGGTCTTTAAATGTTTATGGGGTTTTACAAATAAAAGCTGGATGGATGTGGATGGATAGATGAATGAATGAATGAATGGATGGATAGATGGATGGATGGATGGAT
>JAUELK010114729.1:0-11903 GCA_031471215.1 Gastropteron pacificum
ATGTACATGGTATGTTAGTTTGTGTATGGAGCGCCTAGAGCCCATGTAGTGAGGATAGACGCTATACAAATGACCTTTATTATTATTATACATCTTTCTCTTTTTTTTTAAACCATGATAGAAACGTATCCACTGTTATGCAGTAGCAGTAATGTTCATTTGTATAGCGCTTTCCACGGCCAAACAATGCGCCGTACATCAAATCTTCAGCAACGAGGCGCCACGGAGCGACTGGCCTGTCACAACATTAATCTAGCCGGCTACTATGGACAGTGACATATCTTGTCAGTATGCCTCCAGTGAGGTTGAGAAGGCTCTGAAGTGAATCACGTCTGCCGGGGTAATATTGGCTGTAGTAAAGTGATTTGAGCTTGCTGTAGAGCGTGGAAAAGCGCTGTATAAAAGATAGGCCTATCTATGAGGCCTACATAAATAATATGTACTAAGGTGTCATAAAACAACAAAAATGCTTATGTAATTGGGCTGCAACAAAACATTAAAAAAACAAATGCAAAATGATAATTTTACTCGACATTCCACAAAACTTCAGATACGCTGTTTTACCTTTGTTTGTGGGGCGGAAAAGAACCCTTGAGATAGACAAGATTCTTACCGTGTCTAAAAACCCAAGGGCCGGCTAGTCAAGCATAACACACAAAACCCTCTCTCCGTGTCCCCCTCTTCCTCATCCGGAAAGTTTTGGCTGAAGTGCATTAACACCTTTTTCATTCTTTCTTTCTTTCTCTTTCCTAATTTTTCTTTTTCTTTCTCTCTTTCTATTTTTTTGTTTGTTGTTGTCTTGTTACGGTCTAACATTCCGGACTCCATTTTCCATAACCAAGTTGGGTAACAGTGAAGTCGCATATTGGTTTGGTTTATTTCGTAGTTGTTGTAGCCTAGTTGATCTTGTTGCTGCTATTATTGCTGCTGCTGTTGCTATCAGTAAGTGCACGGTTTGTCACGTTCGCCTTCCATTTCCACCACGAGAATGATAATGTTATACATGTACGGTAAGCTTATATAGGAAAAATGCCCAAAATTGTTGTTCCTCAAACACTGCTATTATAATCATAATAGATAGAATGATAGACTTTAAATAGCACTTTCCCCCGCTCTAAAGCCACTTGTACCCAACCCTCGTTGTTGGAAAGGAATACCGATATGATTAAGCATGTAGCCTTACTACCGTTCTATTATGCATGTGTTATGTAACTGGACTCTGGTCTGGATGGGTCTTGTGACTACATTGCACAATTACATGAACAAGGGGCTAATTTGAGGGCCCTCCGGTCCCAGGTTGCAATGGCTCTGTAAGTCTTTTTAGACCACGTGAAGAGCGAATAACTCGTACCCTTGTGCCTGATAGCAAACAACAACAACAACAACAACAAGTAGGTTCAAATATTCTGTATGCTGTAAAGCGCTTTGAGCTCAAAAGAGAAAAAGCGCTACATAAATCGGCAATTTTTTAATTTTAAAAAAAAATACCCAGGGTAGGTTCGCAGTCTACTTGAGACTACGTCTAATGTACATGTATAATACACGCGTGGGGGTGGGGGTGAACTGAACCATTAGTGGTCCTTGATTGTCTAAATCCAAATACGAACGCACCAGCGGACTCGGCAGGACAAGCAGACATGGTTTGGCTATTATAGACGGCTCCACACTCACAATAATAACCCCGCTACTACTAACAGATAACGTGTATATAGCGTTTTCCCCTGTTCCTCCACAGCGGCGTGCTCAAAACGCTGTGCAGCTGCAAGACAGATCTGGTTCATTCCAGAGCCTTTTCAACCAGCTGGGAAGCATAGTCACACTGCTACTAACAACATACTGACAAGATCTTTCACTGTCTATAGTCGGGCACCGGTACCCATCTTCACACCTGGGTGAGGTGAGAAAGTCGTGATAAAGTCCCTTTTCAAAGGGTACACCTGGTGTTCGATAACAACAAATTGACCGTCAATCCAAATCGAGTATGTAATGTATACCAGGGAACGAATCCCGTGACCTTTGACTCTAGAGGCCAACAAACACGCTGACTACTAAACAAGCATAATCATTACAATTGATGGCCATAGTTATAACCGTTCATAACAACATTATATTATTGAGTCTTATTTATGTATTTATTCAAAAAAATAAAATATGCTGTTTGCGTTGCCACAACACATCGATCTAGGCTTAAAAGGCAACTTTGAAATGGGACAATAACACAAAACATGTCTACTAAAAGGCAGACAGGAAATCAAGAACTATACAAGGGGACGAAGAAAAACTGCTCAGCTTACGTAAACAATTAAAAATGTCATTCATTAAACCTATAAGTATGGTGACTCCAGAGGGCTTTCTCTTTTCTTTTACTATTTTAGATTTCTACGTCGCTCGAGCCCAGCGGTTTCAACGGAAAATGTAATTGTCGGGACGTTCGTGGTACTAGTACTATTCCTCTTTCCAATTACCGATGAAACCGAAAGAAAACTTAAAACGACTTCTGCTGTAGGCCTAACAACGTTTTCCATGTCTTTGTTCACAGTGAAAGAAGCACTGGATGTTTGACTTAACATACAGAACAGGTAAGTTCATTACGTAAGAAGAGCAATGTACATAAAGAACCCGAAGAAACCACACTGTTTGCCTATGCCGCCACACAGCAGACAAACTAAACCACTCTCAAAAGCGCTTTGAGCTTTTGCTGTAGAGCGGGGTAAAGCGCTATGCAAAGGCTATCTATCTCTAGGTGTACAACTAGACAGCAAGCTTACAATGTAACACCATCAGGCCTATTCTCGTGACCAATTAGTCCTACAGACCCAGTAGCATAGATCTAGGCCCTTGTTTTGTGATCATGGAACTCCAACGCTGTCATAAATAGATCAGACAAACCAAACGACTCTCAAACCCTCAGGGTAAGCCCACACCAAAGAGACGGACACGAACGTCCCGACAATTACATTTTCCGTTGAAACCGCTGGGCTCGAGCGACGTAGAAATCTAAAATAGTAAAAGAAAAGAGAAAGCCCTCTGGAGTCACCATACCAACAACGGGCGTCTTTGGTGTGGGGACTTCTGACAGATTTTCTCTTCAATATCAGTACGACGACTTCGTTCGAGCTCAACGTTTTCAGCGGAAAACGACTGAAAACATCGTTGTCATGTCGTCCGTCCGTGTCTGTCTTTGGGTGTGTGTTTACCCTCAGACATACTGTATTCTCGTGCGTGATCATGAAGCCCCACAGAACCAGTAGCAAAGATCTAGCCTTTGTGGAAGATCATGAAGCCCCTTCAGACCGAGCTAACAGGATCGGCGAGACCAAGAGGGTGGTAGGTGGACTCGGGACCATAACAATACGATCCTCCCAGACAGCATTGTCAACATGAAGTGTGGGTGACAATCCACTGATTTCACGCCCCAGCGGGCACACAAAAAGAAAATCCTGGACACTCACTTCTTGTGCCCACCGATTCCTCACAAAACCAAGCATCGATTCATCCGGTTCCCAAAATGCCGGAATCAGAGGAATCGATTCCGATTGTTTTGAACATTCAAAGAATAGGCCTACCATAATAATAATAATAATAATAATAATAATAATAATAATAATAATAATAACAACAACAACATCACTTGTATAGCGCTATATCCCCACAAAGTGGGCCCAAAGCGCTTTATAGCAAATTATTACCCGGACAGACCTGTTTCATTCCAAAGCCATCTCAACCTCCTGGGAGGCATACTGGTTGTGCTGCCGGGTCGGCACGTAGTGCTGCCGGCGCTCTCACCAACATTCTGACAAGATCGTTCACTGTCTATAGTCGGGTAAACCATTTTACACCTGGGTGAGGTGAGACAGTCGTGACAAAGTACCTTTTCCAAGAGTGGTGGATAAGAAGATACTCTCAAATCCAAATCGAGTCGGCACGGCCGGGGATCGAATCCGGGACCATGTATACAATTAAATCTATGTGTAGCCTACGCACAAAAATGATTGTCGCTAGAACCGAATTCGGTGTTGTTGTGAAGACACAAGACGGACCAGCTGATCGACAGCTTTCCTTTTGTAAAAATGAACCCACCGTCATGCTTGTGAATGTAGCCCCGAGAGTTGTTTACATCGGTCACGTGTCACCTTGAATGGAAATACCAAATTTGGTAGTGGTATTATGCTCCAGCGCCGAAGGGCTCGTACTATTAAGATCAAGATCAATCTGACTCTGCAAAAACCGCAGGAACAAAAAAATTACAAACTTTAGCACTGTAGTGACCAGCAAAAGTAGAACCGAATCGGAACCGATTCCCTAGATTTGTTGAGAACCGGTTCCCTAGTAATAAATAGTAATAGGTAAGAATCGATTCCCACACAGCCTTTCTGGACACATTAACCGCCGCTTCAGCCCGTACAACAATGAAGAGGCAGACGACAATGTCAACACAGACCGTCCACCCTGGCACAGTTTGATTATGTGTTATGCCACCACGTTCCTTTCTTCTCTTCAAGATCTAGATTTACATATTTCGTCTAATAGGCGCTGCTCTTGTGGCGACTGCGTGTTACCTTCAGCGAAAAAAAACGGAGCTCATAACACTAGGCAGGGCAAATTTCCATGAGGAGGGATGAATACAGTAGACAAAATAATGGACAATAGATAGCATGTTAGCGCGTTCCCCCTGCGTACCTACTGATTTTGTCACAAGACCTGTGTTCTGTCTATCTATCTATCTATCTATCAATCTCCACCCCGAAGCAAACACACACACCAGACAGTGGTGGTAAGTATTGCCTTTGAAAATGTGAAGAGCACAACACACACAGCTTGAGGCAAATCCAGTAAGAAATCTGTCCAACCAAACGTCAGCCGTGTAAATCTCCGCAAACAACATATCAGCAAGCCTTAGCCCTCCACAAGGTGACAACAGAGACCTGTCGTGTAAACGAGACTTGAAACTTGCCATAGCTGTCTAAATACTAGCACTAGAAACCCGTATTACTGCTAGCAGCGGTCAGCACACACCTTGGCCCTGTGTTGTTAACTCATTCTATATATGCGTGTTGTTGGTTATTCGTGAGCCTTTTCTATAAAGAGAGAAAGGGGCAAGGAGTTGGTGAGGGTGGGTGTTGCGTGTGTGCTGGCTACTACCGGCTCCGTGGGACTGGCCCAATTTCGCAAAAATGTCAGTTTTCGTGCCTCACTCACTCTGTCTCTGGTGACAAGGAAAGCGCCCATCTGCTGGATTGACAGAAAGACAGAAAAAGACAAAGAAAGCGCACTTCCTCCTGTTTCCGAAGAATTTGTTGTGGACTTAGCTGCGGTAGGGCCGCATGGTAAAAACGCTGGGTTAGCGCGTTTGGTCTCCACACGGACGACCCGGGTTCGAATCCCTCTGGGTTGTGGAGATTTTTGACATGGGTCCAGTGGGGCGTGGGGCACCCCAGTTTATATGGCTGTCCACCCCCGTCATATCGGATATGGAATTCAAAACGTAGGGCCCACCTTTCAAATGCCCTAATTGTGTCGCTAGGGATAAAAAGTAACTATGGCATTTATATAGCGCTTTTCCTCCGGAGTGCTCAAAGCGCTTTACATCTATAACTCCCCCGGCAGGCTACAAACGCATGCAACACATAACACATTATAAACATTGAACACAAGTACAGGCAGCCTGTAAAGCGCAGAAACATGCCTATAGCCGGGTACCCCCTTTACACCTGGTAGGAGTGAGGAAATGGTGGTAAAAAACCTTTCCAAGGGTGTAAAACTCAAACCCAAAGGAAAGCGGACCTTTGGGTTTGGTCGTGGAGGGGCGTTTAACAGCGTGTATGTTTACCTATGTAACAGGCTATAGAGTTGAGATAACAGGCAAGCGTTTAGTGAAGATTGTCATAAGATATTGGCGTCATGTACCTATACATACATACATACATGTAGTCAACTCTCCGTTCGCTGTGCACGATTAGGGCTTATGTCCGTACATGTAACAACAAGGAACAGCGTTTATAACACGCTCTCTGTGTACGGCGTTTTGAAGATAACATTAAAGAAACAGAGAATGAAATCGAGCTGAAATGTCGATGAATGCGCGGTTAGGTACGGATGGTGATGATGATGATGATGATGATGATGAAAGTCATTTGTAGTATAGCGCACAAATCCATGTTTTCATGCTCTAAGGCGCTGCGACATCCACAGACAGAAATAACTACAGTCTCAAACTGGACCTGGGCTATACACATTATAATACATGTCCTAAATAGCAAAAGGTTTAGCACTCGAATGCTGAGAACGATGTTTTCTTCCTTTTTAAAATCCTCACGTTACTATGGCAAGTCCCACATCTATCTTAATAACATGTTTAAAAACAGCGAAAACAAAAGAGGTGAAGAACACAAAAGAGGTGAAGAACAGAATTTGAAGAAGAAGAAAAAAAGAAAGCAAAAAAAAAAAAGAAGAAAGACAGAAGGAAATAGAGACAAGGCAGGGAGAGAAGAGAACTGAGAGAAAGTGAGAGGGGAAAAAAAGAAAGCAAAGATGAGATGAGAAGAGCGTCCCACAGCAGAACGTGTGAGAAGTCATGTTGACACAACGGATGCCCTTGTAGGGTAAGGCGGACTTTCCCCAATGTTGATCCAACGATTGTGCCTTATCGCCGTGCCGTGTGACCAGAAATGTAACAACAGTAACAACGGCGAGCTGGAGGTGACCAGTCGTAACAGCAGGAGTGATCGTACTCTGGTCACTGGGTCACTGCTTGACCACTTAGTGACCAGACCAACGAACAATGGACCCCAAAGTCTGGGACGACAAGAAAGGACCACGGCTAGTTTGACCGGCGATGATGGCGTCAACAGACGTAATGCATTCTGAAGGGCCGAATGTTTGACCGTGTTCCGTTGTGAACGGCCGGCGTGGCCATACGTGAAATTGAAACGGATCCCGAGAAAGACGGTGTAGGCCTATAAAGTTACGGGATTGATTGGCTAATGCTCTTTTTTCTGTCTTCAAAACGCGTAATATGTATTCCGAGGGGCCAAACGTTTTGGCCGTGTTTTGTTGTACAACGTGGCAAGACGTCAAAATGAAATAATCCCGAGAAAGACGGCGTGCATAGTTACGATTACGATGCGGTTCATTGGCCGATACGTTCTTTCTTTCTTGTTTCTGTCTTCTTTTTTTTTTTACCCCCCACGGTCACACAAAGAATGCAAAGCGTTGGCATATCTCATTTCATGATACCTGATACATGTACATTGTATCCATGGACAATCAGACATATTATGTGCTGCATACAATACAAGGCAACGAGGTTAAACTAAAACAACCAGCATAAACATGTATACGAAATGTGACAACAACTACAACATCGGGCTTCAGTCCAAGACGTTTTGAATAGTTTCCAGTTACAAAAAGACACCCACAGCGTAATGGTTGGACGAGAAGCGATTTGAACAAAGAGACGGGATCCGCAATTTGTATCGGTACGTGTATGAGCTTATTATCTTTACCACACAGGTCCTGGCTTGTTGATTACTTCCTTTTTCAACTTGAACCAGAGCGTAGCCAAAAAGATTACAATACACTGACAAAATGATACACCGTCTTGAACTATTAGTGAATAGATGTTTAATTGGCCGTAGCAGTCATTATGTTTTTAGACTGCAGTTAACTCTGTCGGTCTTCTTCTTGTTTCCTCTTCTTCGTCTTTCTTCTCCTCCTCCTGCTGCTGCTGCTGCTGCTGCTGCGTGGTGATACATGACATGATGTATATCGTGGCCAACAGTGACATTAGTCTGTAACTAGGCGGTGAGTCTATGACATATATAATATATTCCTGAATTTTGCAAGTACCAACTAGAAACCCTCTTGTGTGGAGGGACGCTCAGACGTGTAGCAGTCTAAGGAACTAGTTTGTACCGATACAGCAGTGAGATTCTTCCCCAGCTGATAATGGACGTGGAACAAACAAGCACAACATTAATGTCCTTACCATCTCATTGTCACCGATAGGAACGGGTCCCCCTGGCAGGTCTAGGGTGGTCCTTAGACCCCCTGAAATCAAAGTGGAGGTCGTGGTGCTGCTGTCCAGATTGGGTTCTGGGGTGTACACAAGATGGCTGAACACAGGAGGTCCGCAGCTGATGTCCAAATCTAACGAACCAAAACTGGCCACAGACTGAGCGTCTGGCTGGTGATTGCGTTGTGAAAGTGAAAATGTGACATCGTTGTGTGCCTGTTGTGCCAATGTCTGGGACTGCTGGGCTAAAGTCTGTATCTGGTGGCTTACACTTGTGTGAATGGAATGATTTTTGGTTTGGTCTTCACCACCAGAAGGTCCTGTTTGGTTCTGATGGAACGATAGGTATCGAAACGACGGGTTGTGTCCACTCCATTGGGTTGGTAGAGATATGTGTTGGTGTGTAGACCCATGATGGGAGGCTACACCACGATCTGTTGGTTCATGTTGGAAAGATGTGTTGTGTAAGAAGTTGTGACCATCCTGAAAAGATGTATTGTGACCAGTAACATTTTGAAAGGCATTGTTATGATGACCCGTCGTCATACCTAGATGGAATGATGAGTTAAGATTGACTCTTTGGTTTTCAGCGAGAGGAGAGAAGAAGACAGGGCTCTGGTTTTTGATAATTTCTGAAGTCGAGCCAGCTCTGTCCCTCGACGACTTTGGGGATGTGACAACAGCAGTGCTGACAGCCATTTGCCGGGCTCTGGACATGGGAGGGTGGGGCGGGCGTGGGCTTGAGGAGGAGGTGGAGGAGGAGGACACATTGTGGGGGGACCGGGGGCTGAAGATCGACTCTGACGTCTGAAACCTGTGAGACCACGATGGTGGACCACTAGTAGAGCAGTGAGACCAAGATGGCGGACCACTGGTAGACGAGACCACAAGCTGGTTGATTGACGTCTGAATAGATGAACCGCTGTCAGTGAACTCTTTTGTTGAACGTCCGACGTTGGCGTTGTTGTCGGGGAAATGGACACAATCGTTGACGTAGTCCGGTACAGGCGCCCCACGAGAGTCGACTTTGTTGCATACATCACAAGGTGTTCCTCCTGCATTTGGTAGTGCCCTTGAAGGATCATTATGTACAGGTAATAATACGCCATTCCCGGCGCTATGTGTCATATGTAGTACACTGGATGAAGAGTGTAGTTGACTACTTGGCAGTGCCATTTGACCATGAGTAGGAGCCAACGATGGGACGGTCCCATTGAGGTATCGGTCAGACAGTGCGGTGGCCAGAAGGCTGTCAAATTCCAAGACCGCGTACGGCTTGGTCTTGTAAGCCGGCGAGGTCGCCATCACTGGCAAGAGCCCAGGACTGATCATCGGGGAGAAAATTGCGATATTCACGTTCTCAATTTGTAGCCAAGGTGCGTATTTCACCAAGGCGCAGTTCCGAATGGATAGACTGGATTAAATCGTTGTTCCGGGCGCAGTTCCGAATGGAAAGACTGGATTAAATCGTTGTTCCAATTTTTGACTTTGTGTCAAAGCTCTTTCTTTGTACGGGAAAGCTGCTACTAAAGTCAATAAACCTACACGAACGTTTCTTTACATCCATTGATTGAGACCAATGTATTCATGAACAAACACTAAAACAAATAAAACCCTTATTTGTGTTTCAATTTTCATTCATCGAGGTGTCATTTGTGTCTATCAAGTCGTCATCCGAAGAAAACTGCGAACAAAAAGGATTTCGCGGTGAGGCTGACAGCTCGGGCTATCACACCGGGCACTAAAGGAATTTCCGCCACATTGTTGACACGGTGGGACTCGACAATGGACACAATTTCCTGGCCCGGTGTGTCTCAGGTGGGAGGAGGAGAATGAGACACTGGTCACACTGGGTCATTGGCGGAAGGTGGGCCTCATCATCCCAATGGTGCTTGAAAGGTGGACCGCACTTGGCAACAACGGACGGGTCGCACCAAGGCTCAACATTCCAATATTGGCCGATCACGAGAGGATTGGGGTAGTTAACGGGTCATTCAGTATCTGGCTGTTTGTAGCCCCGGGCTCTAAATCTGCCAATGTCACAAGTACTTGGTATATAAGCCTATCTACTATACACCGTGTAGGCCTAGAATCTGAATCTAGATCTTGATCTGTAAAGATAGTGAAGATATAATAGTTGGCACTTGACGAGGTGACCTCAGGACAAAACGTGTCAAAGGTAGGTGTCGAGCACCGTGCAAATATTGACAGCTCTGCCAAGAGGCAATCGGTAAGTCTCTTGAATGAGACTTTCTCCTGATAACATCCAGACTTGATGTCACCTGTCTCTCCTCCTAGACCAGGTCATCGACGTGAGATGAAAGACTTTGAGCTGGCAATTCGTGGCGTAGGCCTATAGATAAAACTGCTAGAACTGTCCTAGTATGACAGACGTTGTAAAACATTGGTTATGGAAATATTAACCTTTAGTCCAGTTCCATCCGATGTCTAGCACATTAGCAGCACGCACAAAGAGAAGTCTCTTGTTACGACACCTGATGAGAGATTTTAAGCACGTGTAAAGATCCTACTAACTAAAGACTTTTTTATTTATTGGTTTGTTGAGAATCTTGAGATGTGTGCCAAACTCAAAACATCTAGAATCTAGATACAGGTGTCATAGCAGTCATTGTCTTTCAACACTTGGCCTAGATCTAGATCTAGACTAGATACACACATTATTTTCATCAACTTTAATGTGGGCAAGCGCCAATATGCAATAGGCCCTAACACAGTGAGGTAGGCCTAGATCTACGCCGAGAAACATCCACACAAAAACAATAAACCCAATCCGCGGAGAAAGGTATGACAAAAAGTCTTAGAACATCCACGAATCACCATTCAACACATCCTTGAGAATGCGCTGTATCCTTAATGGGCTCCAACGAAGCATCCCTTGTCAGATCTAGAGCCGGGGCAGCGTGTCGTGCGTGGGGAAACCCATGTTGTGACTGAAGAGAAGGCACACGGCATACACAAGTCACAAACTAGCCTAGATCTCTAGAGCTAACCTAGGTCTTCTTACAACTGAATCGCTACGGTGGTGTATGGGGGTGTCACACGCCGGCCCGCCAACGACTAAAGTGCCCTGCTGCTGAGCCGAACACAGCTGGACACAGACGTTGTATACTAGAGATGGGACACTGATTGTGTGTGAAAATGAGAGCAGTAGGGATCGAGAGTGGCGGGCTATACAGACTCAACTAGTTATATTAATCTTATTATTACATCCAGCAATGGATTCAGGATGACCATGGCATGGACAAGACAATTGTAGGATTAGATCCCGAGAACAACTACCCGTACTAAAAATATAAATGACGTATTGATGTGTAACTTGTGTAACAAGTGGTTGTATGAATGAATACAATAATACGGACATAACAAGAATGAAACTGAACAAAAATGCTCAAAACGTTACATTTGCTTTTTTCTTATAACCCCCCCCCCCCCCCCCCCCCCCCGGTCAATAAGTTTAAGAGCGCACTAAGATTCCTGTGTGAAGCGAGAAAAGGCGCTATTTAAATTTCATTATGATTCTACATCATCCATTCTTCTTACTGTAAAAAGGTTCCCTGGTATGGAAATCTGTGAAAGCCAGGTGTGCATCTAGGCACAGGAAGGACTGAGGTCTAAGGTAATGTACATTTCTTTTTGTGTGGTGTTTCCGGTAAGTGTCCCATCTACACATCACAATGTCATCCAGGTGTGCCTGCTGACGTCGTACCAGCCTGAGGCGACAGTTCTCTCTGTCTCTCTCTCCATCTGTCTGTCTGTCTGTCTGTCTGTCTGTCTGTCTGTCTGTCTGTCTGTCTCTCTCTCTCTCTCTCTCTCTCTCCTCTCTGTCTCTGTCTCTCTATGTCTGTCTGTCTGTCTCTCTGTCTGTCTG
>JAUELK010114951.1:0-11897 GCA_031471215.1 Gastropteron pacificum
AACTCGGTAATGGCCGGACTCTGACAAAATAACCGGGATTTTCAATCTCTAAATTTATAGAGTATGGAGGATTAACCTAATGAAATCATGTACATTGTATAAGCTACAAACCATCCCTGGTGAATTCCAATCGACAATACAAAAGAATAAACACTATCGGTCCAGTAGTTTGGAAGCCCACTGGAGACACACAGACAGACAGACAGACACACAGACAGACAGAAAGTGAGTTTTATAGGTATAGATGATATAGATGAATGAAACTATGGTACCGTTTATGGTAACCGTCATAGTCTGAGACTATATTCAAGCTGCAAGTTACGCGTTCGTTTATGGTAACCGCCATAGTCTGAGACTATAATCAAGCTGCAAGTTATGGCATTTCACGCGTGATATTGTGGGACCAGCATCCACCAGTTCGCCATTACGGGTAGTTCTGAGCTCATGACACGACCCCTGACTAACTGATTAGTTGTAACTATAGTCACACACAACAACAAAAGACGCATACCTTGATACCCTTGCTAAAGATGGAAAGCAAATGGTTACACAGCCAAAACTGGATTGTTCCAAACCTCCAAACCAACACAATCACAAAGTTTCAACGTTTTCTTTTTCTTTAGCATGTGATGGTAATATGCGTTTCTATTTTTGGAGAGTATGAATATTGTTTACCGCGCTTGTGTCGGTGACCTAGAAACGAGGGTTGTTTTGGAGCTCTGTGTATTCCATTCTTTGAGGTCTCAGTCCTCGCTGATATACTAAGACAGGGAGACAGGGTAATCCCCCTTTGTCTCTCGGGGTGTCATCGTGTTTGTCTCAAGGGATTATTAGATCTAGAAATCTAGATCCAGACCTGGACAGCGTTCAGGGTACAAGGCGGGAAAGGCGCCTTGTGTATGAACCTGTCGGACATCTCCATGCATTGATTTAGGTTGTCTGTGTTGGCCGCGATACGACCGCCTTTTATGGGTCGGTCTTGCTTCCCCCACACAGTCCTGGCTCATTATTCTGAGCATTTTATGGATTTGTTATTGAACACACACTTAATAACAGGATAATAGACCACATTTACACAGCGCTTTACTGCAAGTTCTTACGATAAATTCGGTACACACCTTTCTTTCTCATGTAAATGTGATACAGTGTGTTATCACATTCACGTGCTTAGTTAGATAGATATAGAGGTAACGTCTTTCCTTTCAAGAAAATACGATACGGACACAATTTTATTTTATGGGGAATGCTTACGTGTTTGGGACAGACGGAATACCGCCTAGCCATAGTGACCGCAGGCTTGGGTATCTCTAATAAGTGTTTGTGCAGGGATCCCCGTGTATGCATCGGACTAAGAAGGCATGATAGGTTTCCCTGACTATCGGCTCAACTCGGAATGCAAGGGTGTCCAAAACTGTGTACACTTAGGCTGTGTGTCCATTGATTAAAGGACCCTCAGGAGTCCTCCCAGATTTTGGCCCTTGACGTTCGTGAACTGCACCAGGCCAGTATAGCTGGGCCCTGTTCATCACACGTAAAGCTCGCGAGGTGCCTGCGAGGCCTTCAAGGTGGCCATCCACGACTCAGTTTTCCTTTGAGGCTTGGACTCACATTTCCATATAAATTGTGGCCTGTGCGAGGCCGGCTCAAGTCCCATTCATGCCTCGTTCCAGCTTGCTCTAGCTTGCACAGGCCGATCCTCAAGGGAAAACTGTCTTGTGGAGTATTTATTTTTTTACTTTTACAAACATGTTAATGAAGCTTACCTGTGCTTTGACTGTTCTCTAGTTTGTCACTTCCAGACAAAATGATGCGCAGGGCCGGAACAATCTGGGAAATAGAGTTAACAGAACAATTAAGTATTTTCGTTCCGGGAACGTGACGATGTTGTCACGTGACAAGGCGATTGGCGCTCAATCCAACCGATCGAGAAGTTTTCTTTTGTAAAAAAAACAACGTATTTTGAAGCAAACATAATCTTGTGAATATTAGAAGCAAATCGATCAAATCGTGCTGGCATGGCTAGTCTTCAAACTCGAGACATTTATCTCAGCAAGAAGAGACACTGACGTCTAAACCACTACTCTGTAAAAGGGCCGTGCGGTGGCCGAATGGTCCACACGGGCGACCCAGGTTCGAATCTCAATGAGGGCATTCTGAACATGGGTCGTGTGGGCCGCTTCCATGGCTCCCCGCCCCCGCCCTATGGGAGACTAACGTTAAAACGTAGGTCCCACCTCTTTTTTGCTCTACAATGTGTTGCTAGGGGTGTAAACCTCAAACCAAGTCAAATCCTCCGTAAGAGTTAGCACCTCAACGGAAGAAAGATATTAAGACAAGGGGGCTGAATGGCTGAACAGGATTTCGAACGGAGGGGGGCGGGGGGGAGGGTTTTGAACTGTGGGGGGGGGGGGGTGCATTAAAGAAAGTGACCTGTATACCAATATTGGCATAGGATAATTCGATAACGAGCGAGCGAGCCCGCTAATGTGTTTTGACAGGCCGACCGGTTAGGATCTCGAGTCGATCACACCGTAGCTCTCGATGGGCCACCCTCGCCCAGATTACCTCGGACCCTGAGAAGGCAGAAAGCTTCTTCTACGGGACGCGCTCATGCTGGCTACGCTAAAACAGTCTGTGCGTAGACGTTACAAGTATTAGTACATAGTCTACAGAGCTACCCGACCTCACAAGTAGAAGTAGTATAGAATCTACAGAGTACTTGGTCCTACAAGTATTAGAAGAGACAAAGAGAGAGGGACACGTGAAAACTGGCCTATTTTGCGACCCGGGATCGAATCCCAGTGGGGGCATTCTGGACATTGGTCGTGGGAGCAGTTTTCATGGCTGGACATACGATTCCTGCCAAGAATTTACACTTGTTTGTATCTGCCCCGTTTGTTTGTTCTTTGAATCTGTAATCATGTTTGAACTATGAAAACGTCAACGGGCGGTACATAGATTTGACTTAATCGTAAATAAGAGATGGTAAGAGAGCTAGTTTGATTGGGGACAGGATGGGGAGGGGGAGGGGGAGGGGGGCTTAATCATTCTGTGACCGATAGCGAATGTAGAGAACTCTTAATAACTACTGGTGTTGGTGTTGAATGTCCATGACAACAGAGTTAATGAAGCCTGGGGTGAAGAAGGCGTGGAATTAAAGAGGTGATGGTAACAATTGTGGAAACTGATGATTATGAATAGATTGGAGCTATTTTAGATTTTAGAAGTGATGACAGCTTGACAAACATCTCATATCTTTCACTGAAGCATTCAATTAGAAAGTTCAGTATGGAAGTCAATGTATTTCTACTCTTGTGTATGGTTTTGTAATGTGGGCCAAAGGTCTTATATACCAATAAAAACATTCAACTAATTAGAAAGCGAGCCTACATCCAAATGTTCAACAATTCCAACACGATTTGACGGTGTTTTGCGGAAGGTTAGGCAAGTGAAACGCACCCAAAAAAGTCGGTGTTACAGTGTAAGTATAAGACAAAATACGGCAGTGGCTTCTTTATTTAGTCTGCTTTGCGGGCGATCCACGAACGCGTTACGGGGGAAAGAATCGCCTCGGGCCGTTTGGACAGGCCATCTGGGGTCTTGAAGTGCTCAAAGTCGTAAACGAGCCACTTGAAGGAATGGGCCGCGACAATCCAACCCCACCACAATACTGGAGTTATATTTAGAAAGGCAGTATATCCATTTTCGAAAATTGTACAGGAGAGCCAAAAAAACGTTTTTTCTTTATATAAGTTATGGACATACAACGTACTGTCTTTTAAAAAATGCAGTATCTCTTTCGATTTTTAAGATACATTTAGAGGACCTAGACTAAAAGATGCGGAACGAAATTTGCTATAGGGCGACGGTGCTAACTCAATTAGGCCAAAAAGTGGATATACGGTCTTTCTAAAAAATTACTCCAGAATACTGCCGCTACAACGGAGAAGACAGTATATGCCGGAATTCTGTGACAGGAATCCTATTTTTGCACATACTGTCTTTCTCACTTGAACGGCAGAATACGAAACGCTTTGTAGCTCGGATCTGGAATCTACGTACTCTCAGCTTTGTATCGAGGAGCTGTCGAGTCGAAGCAGTTTGGCAAAAGTAGACACCCCCTGGCCACGAGTACTAGTGCTAATACGTCTGCAGGGCTCTTCAAGTCGCTGCTGCAAGTGCCGGTGTTTGCAGAAAATCGCTCGAGAGTGCTCAGCCCGAGAGCAACAGAAACAAAAGGCATTCTTCCTCCATAGTGAGTGGCCGCGCAGATTTTATTGTTACGTTACAAATTGTGTGTGGGAAATACACTGTAAACCTACAGGAACAAAATTGTGTGGGGGAAATACACTGTAAACCTACAGGAACAAAATTGGGTGTGGGAAATACACTGTAAACCCAGAGGAACAAAATTGTGTGTTGGAAATACACTGTAAACCTGCATGCACAAAATTGGGTGAGGGAAATACACTGTAAACCTACAGGAACAAAATTGTGTCGGGGAAATGGACTGTAAACCTGCATGCACAAAATTGTGTGTGGGAAATACACTGTAAACCTACAGGAATAAAATTGTGTGTGGGAAATACACTGTAAACCTACAGGAATAAAACTGTGTGTGGTAAATACACTGCAAACCTACAGGAATAAAATTGTGTGTGGGAAATACACTGTAAACCTACAGGAATAAAATTGTGTGTGGGAAATAAGTCATGTAAGCTGACATGATGCACATAATTCAGTGTTGAACATTCTTGATGGCTAAGGTCTGTGTAGGCTTGCATTGCCCATTCCTCTATGCTTTTATGCTGCTGTTCGTTGTTTTCTCGTTTACTGTATTTGTTTGTTTGTTTTAGTTTGGGCTTGGGCTGTTTGTTATTGGGGTTATTGATGTGTTGGGGGGAAATGGGGGGGGGGGGGGGGGCGGGGTACCTTTTGGTTCCTAAACATTTCAGTCATTCAGTATTTCAATTTATACGAAAACTTGACTTGAGACGCGACAACAAAAACAACCAACGACACAATTATACAGACCAATTCTTAACAAACCGCCCGGTACTGGTAGAGTAGGCTTCCAATTTTGAAAAATAAACATTTTCGTTTTCCTTTTCTTCGTTGATTTAAAATATATTCCACTGTTATGATGCCGGTACAAACAAACAACACATCATTGTAACAACTACACTAACCTTATGTAACCAACAGCTAGAAACAGACAACACACAAAAACAAAGATTTCGAAATGAGCAGCAACATGATGTAGCCAACAGCTACGACAGGGCTTGACCAACGAAAATGTCCTAGCCCCAAGAAAACCGGACAATTTTATCGCCTTAAGCCAATGACCCAGTGGGTGTGGCTACAAGCCACAGGATATGGAAAACAAACTTTCCTCAATGATTGCATTGTATAAAGCTCAAAAGAATTTATCGACGTTCGGAAATTCAGTAACGATCAAAAATCAAAATCCAAATTTCCGGCACCCGGTTATTCGAAACACAACGCGACCGACAACCAACTGCTACATATACGTTCTTTTATCCGAAAAAAGCGATTGTTCATCCGGAGAAAATAATTTGTCATTAAATTTGTGATTATAACAACAGAAGTGTTCGTTTATCCGACATTGTAAAAGGCGGCCACTATATCGCACGCTAATTCTGTGGGCGCGGGCGAGAGAGAACGTAACGTTCTTCTAGTTCTAAGCAGAGAGATAATCTAGTGTCTGTGGTCTAAGGAGTGGCGTGAGACCATAGGGACATAACTCAATAATATGTTATGTCCACACCCTCACATAGCAGTTACCTCCCTTGAGTTTTCCCCTTAAAAATAAAATTGTGGGCTGTGTTATATGAAGCATGCACTTGTAAATCAAACCAAACCATAAGGATACATTTACTACTTATCCTAGACTTTGAGGACAGCGCAAACATGGTTTACAATTTATAATTATGTGCACTTGGAATAATGTTTATACTAATACGTTTCAAGCATATTCCAAACGACTTGGACATTTTTTTTTAGCTAATGGAATAGTCGAGGAAGGAAGAAAACGAGCTGTGCTTCTGAGCTCGATTGGAGCTAAATCATATAAACTCCTAAGAAATCTGGTACACACGAGAAAGCCAGGCGACTGCACTTACGACAATATCATAGAGTCGTTAAAGAACCACCACAACCCCCGACCTTCCACCATCGTTCAACGATTCAAGTTCAACTCAAGAATACGTCAACAAAGCGAGTCGGTGCTAAGTTATGTCGCAGAGCTGAAACGATTGACCGAATACTGTGAATTCGGAGATCGTCTCGAAGAAATGCTAAGAGATCGGCTAGTGTGTGGGATCAACAACAGCAACATTCAGCAAAGACTGTTGGTGGAACGGCAACTCACTTTTGCCAGAGAAATGGAAATCGCTCAGGCCATGGAGGCTGCTGTACAAGGCGCAAACGACATAGCGTCTCCTGAAAAGATCTGTGTTGTCAAGGAAGCCGGTGAGACAACGAATTCGAAAAGGAAGTGTTACCGGTGTGGCGGTACACACGCGCACCAGTCGTGCAAATTCAAAGACAGTGCATGTTTCAAGTGTCAAAAGGTAGGCTACATATCCAAAGTGTGTCGCTCATGCCAAGAACCTGGAAAAGGTGGCAATGGGAAGAAGTTCGGAACCGGTCACCGCGCGCATGTGTTGGACAATGAAACAGATGTCTACATTAGACTTGTTCTCAGTTAAGTCATCAATACCCCTACTATGTGTAGATGTGAAGATAAATGGTGAACATGTGGAATTTCAGCTGGATATCAGAGCGTCGCTCAGTGTCATGAATAAACGCTAGTATACTGAAAAGGTAGATGTTCCGCTTTCAAAGTCATCACATGGGTTAAAGACAAACACTAGTGAAGTACTGAAGGTATGTGGTGAGGCGCAAGTAGATGCTTGCCACAACGGGAAAGTTACCAAACTGCCTCTTTTGGTAGTGGAGGGGGCAGGTCCCGCCTTGATGGGAAGAAACTGGCTTACACACATACAGATCGACTGGCCATCTGTGTTTCGTGTAGACAGGACGGGACGAAATTACATGATTTTCTAGATGAACTCGAACGCGTGTTTAACAACTCTGCCGAATGTCTTATGAGATGTGCGAGTGAAACTCCACACAGAGCCCAGCGCTCAACCAAAATTCTGCAAGGCGTGTCAACCACCATATGCACTGTGCGACAGCATCGAAGAAGAGCTCAATCGGCTGCAGCGTGAAGGCATCATCGAAGCCGTGGAGTATTCAGACTGGGCGACACCCATCATTCATGTTAGGAAGGAAGACGGAACTGTTCGCATTTGCGGTGATTTCAAGACAACCGTGAATCGAGTCGTGAAGACGGACAATCATCCAATAACACGCATCGAGAAAATGGCACAAATACATCATAATCATAGATCAATATGTTAAAATTGTGACAGACCACAAGCCACTTCTTGGATTATTTGGGGAGGAGAAAGCTTTCCCTGAACATGCGTCGGCTCGGGTTCAGCGGTGGGCCATCTTTCTGTCAGCCTATTCTTACAGTCTGCACTACAGACCTGGCCGTGACAACAATGCTGACGCTCTGAGCGATGGGCGATCATCCTGTCGGCCCATTCTTACAGTCTGCACTACAGGCCTGGTCTTGAGAACAATGCTGACGCCCTGAGCCGCCTTCCGCTTCCGTACTCTCCGGACTAAACGGAAGATATTCCAGAAGAACTGTACATGGTGTTTAACTTAATTGACAAACTTCCTCTTTCAACAGTATATATTACCAAACGGAAGATATTCCAGGAGAACTGTGCATGGTGTTTAACTTAATTGACAAACTTCCTCTTTCAGCAGTAGATATTGCTAAAGAAACCCAGACTGATAGAGTCTTGAAGCAGGTACAATAGCATGTATGTTTAGCATGGCCTGATAGGTCAGGTGAAGACATAGGCCTACGCCCTTTTGCCGCGCACAAGAGTGAGATAATAGTAGAGAAAGTTTGCCTTCTAATAGAAGTTCTATGGGGAACAAGGGTGATAATTCCGGCATCTCAACAGGATAACGTCCTGAAACTGCTGTAACTCATGTAGGTACAGCTAGAATGAAAGCTCAAGCACGATCTTGGGTCTGGTGGCCAAATATCGAAGTTGACATAGAGAAAGAAGTCAAATGCTGTCACACATGTCAGCTACATCCCAAACAGCCGACAAAGGCACCACTCTATCCATGGGAGTGGCCAGAAGAGCCCTGGAAACGTGTGCATCTTGATTTTGCAGGTCCCTTCTTAGGCAAAATGTTTTTGATTGTTACCGATGCACATTCGAAATGGCTGGATGTCAAAATCATGGGTAAAATCACCGCCTCAGACACAATTCTCGAGCTCCGTGATGTGTTTTCCTCATTGGGCTTACCAGAAACCATAGTAACGGTCCAACTTTCACAAGTTATGAATTCAGAACATTCATGAGCCGTAATGGGGTAAAACACATCAGTCTCCCCCTACCAACCCCCATCCAACAGGTTGGCTGAACGTAGTGTTCAAACGTTTAAACGAGCAATGGTGAAACTAAAAAATGGCCCTTTGAGAGAGAGGGTATACAAATTCCTCACAAAATACAGGTCCACACCTCACACAACAGGGTTATCCCCTGCTGAACTGATGTTTGGGAGAAACATTAAAACTCACCTGGATTTATTATAATCCATGTATACATGATACTGTGGTAAAGCACCAGCATGCTCAAAAGGTACAACATAACAAACATTCACTTGAGAGAGATACTTCTGTCAGTGATAATGTGTTTGTACGCAACTTTAGTGGGCAAGGGGAGAAATGGATACCTGGAGTGGTCATTGAGACTACAGGTCCATTATCGTACAAAGTCAAAACTGCAACGCATGGCATAGTGCACAGACATCAAGATCAGGTTCACAGCACTGTTGGCGGCGCTCATGTTGATAATAAGCATGTAGAGTCCAGCGACACTGAGTAAATCAGAGGGTCTGCGGAGGAATCAAATGATTCAAAACTTATTCCAAATGAGGTGACCCAGACAGACACAAACTGGGATTCGAACCAAGTCCCTCAGTCAGACACAGCAGATAGTTCAGCTGAGACAGAGCAGAATACTGAGTGTCCTACAGTGACTGTGCCTCCTGTGCTTAGGCGCAGTTGTAGAAAAAAGCAATGCTCCTGCAAAATTGAATTTGTAGGATGAACGTTGTGATTTTCAATATACATGTATATCTGTGTGTTATTCTTGAATAATGTGATGTTTTGTATATATTCATGTTTTTGAACTTTTAGATAGCGGGAAGGAATTATCATTGTATCTTAATTGCCTGTTCATTTGTCATTGTATGTAGTTTCCCCTTAATGTGCATGTGAAATTGTAGCCTCTTCCATTGTCCGTGCAGTTGACCAGTGTACCTGTCCTGAGCCAGTCATGGCTAATGTTGAATAAATGACTGTATACAATCAACGTGCAATCTGTTATTCTACTGTGGTTACCAGTACATTATACAGTTTATATGGTAAATATTCAATTTTGCCTAAAACATTTTGTTAAAAGGGTTTATCAGCCTCATATATATATATATATATATATATATATATATGTAGGGCTACATCCGACAGGTGCTTATGGTTGAATGTCTTGAAGTAACAAAATGAAATATGCATATGATTCTTCTAAATCTCGAGAACAATACAGGCAATTCTTGTTTTCCTGTTGTTTTAACAAAATATTCTCGATTTAGTACAGTTGTGGCTTGCCCTAAAATCATAAGCAAATTGAGTTTTCTTTCCGCAAGTTTGATCTTAATACAAGTTTAATGCAAATGCAGTAGGCCTACAAGACAATTGAAGTATAGCATATGACAGTGATACAGACCCTATGAGAAAACAGAAAGTACACAGGCTAGTTGAATGATGAGAAATTGAACTTCAATGAATAAGAAGAATAGTTACTGAACTGGGTGTTCATAGACTTAAGTTAAGTAAGGAAGAGGGTGGTGGAGATGACATGAATGCTCAAAATGTACACAGAAAATCATTGATGCATTGTACATTACTAGAGCATTGCGTTAGTGCAATTTGTATTACAATACACTTTTCATACAATCATAATGATACATGCCTGAACCTGTCACTGTCAGTCAAACTCAATGTGTACACACTACACTGAGTTCACTGACACTGTATAAAAGTCTTTTACAACAATAAGATCGAGAAAGCATGAACAACTAAGAGCAAGCTTCCTAAAATATTTCGTATCACTTACAATGTTCATAATTCCAAAATGCTCTTATTTCCCTAAAGAAGTAACAGTATCTAAAATGTCAGTCAAAAGGCAATAACTAACGAACCGTAGCCATTCCCAAGTGCACAGTTGCCGGCGCAAGAGCAAAACTACACACAAATATACTATGAGAACGCATTCCTTTAGGGCTATAGGACCAATATAACTGGGGAGGGGGGTCGAGATTCAGCCTTTGAGCGTTATTAAATCAATAGACCAAGATAGTAGATAGGTAGCCAAGATACAAAAGAAAACTCACCTTTGTTTCACGAAAGTAGGAATTTGAAAGCGACAGCCATATTGTTTAGGTTGGAGACTGGAATTTATCAAGAGTAAGTCCCCTTGGCATCTCTCGGAAAGACTCTATGGGCGGAGTATGGGTGGAAACGTCCTTACTTACGTCTTGATTTGCTTGTGTACGAAAGGGCGCCCGAAATAATTCAACGAAAATAATTGTAATAATCTCTACCCCAGTCTTCTCGTCGCAAACAATGTTATACAATGACGTGTCCTGTCTTTGGGCACAAAGACGCCGCTTCCGCTTGATAAACAACAAAATGTCCCTTAATGGTGGTTGGTGAGGAGAAACATGTAAAGACTAAAAATACAAAGTCTATAGTAGTTTCTGACTCTGGATCTTGACATCACTCCAGTAACAGTGTCTGAATAATATATAAGTGGCAGGCAATGGACTAAAAAGAATGAAGGTGATGCATTCTTCGTTTTCTTCAACGTTGTTTGTTGTCGGCGACAGAAGCGTGCATGTGCATGTGTGTCGCTCGACATTATTATGATTGTGCGCATGTCTAAGTCAATTGACTGCCCTTCTTTACATTGGATCGCTCTGTGTGGATTTTATAAACGCAAATCGTCTGCTTGACACATTTTTTGAGAGCCCTAAAGTTAATGGTTGGCTATAATGTAGTTAAACATGTGTAGCCTACACAATCATAGACGCAATCCCATGTCCATAGTCCATAAACACTTTAACAGCAGCCCAAGTCCCCTACGTTTAGCATTGGCACTTTCAGGTAGCCTACTATGACTATGTATGAGCGTTTATGGCAAACTTGTCGGGATGTGTTTTAGTCCACATCCAAATGAGTTATGTTCTGTCAGGGCACATTGATATAGCCTCTGTGTACTGTTTGTTGTTCTTCCTTTTATTTACACATCTAAATAGGCCTATGGGTTGATGAGCAAACAAGCAGCAAGATAGTTCGACCCATTCATTAGGTCCCTATTATTTACTATTAATGATAATAATTGTTATTCAAAATTATGGTTCATAATAATGCTATGCATGTAGATATGTGATCAAATAGGCCTAGATTACTTATGGGCCAGAAGAATACATTACAGAATACAGTGTTGTTCCTTTGCTTTGTGTTTGGTGTTGTTTCGATCAGGCACAAGGTTTGTGTGAGTTATGGGCTATGGGGTTATTCACTCTTCATGCTATGGCAACCTAGCTCTGTAACCCGAGACTGAGTGGCTTTTCTTTCTTTTTCTTTCTTCTAATCCAGCGATCGTTGAGCCCTTGCTCTTCGGTCCAATGACATGTAGTAGTATTTTGAGGTGTTC
>JAUELK010115062.1:0-11897 GCA_031471215.1 Gastropteron pacificum
GTGGTGGTGGTGGTGATGATGATGATGATGATAATGATGATGATGATGATGATGATGATGATGATGATGATGATGATCATGATCATGATATAGGCCATATTGACGAGTTTTTGTTCTTGTTGTTCAACGATATAGTCAGAGCCAAATACATTCTGACACACTCTGAGGTAGGTTAGATTACCATACCAGTATTTGACTGTTTTTTAATGTTTTGCTGCTCAGAAATCCCCATTTCCATCCCTTTAGGTACGGTACCTGTATGTTCATATTATTTGTTCTTTTTGTATACAAAGAGAGTCAGTGTACATGGACATTCCTGTACCGGGAAGTTGTGGTTCGCTGCAAACTCTTTTTTCCGGTTAAGTTTAGGGTTAGAGTTTGGGTTAGGGATAGAGCTAGGGTTAGGGTTAGGTTTAGGATTAGTGTGGTAGGTGTTCATGAAAATCCCGGTACACGTAAACTACTGTGCACCTACTGTGCTGTAGGTGTACATGGAAATCACGGTACACCTACAATCAGCCATACACGTACCAGTAATAGGTATACGCTTCATATTGTCAAACCTACTTAACAGTGTTCTGTAAACATTAATGACCCATGTGTGTGAAATATAGATACCATGAAGAATACGATTTGTTAATTGTGTAATTCAGGATCTACTCTAGGCCTTATTCTACCTCCTTAGCGAATTCATCGCAACGACGTATTCGCATGCCCATACTGTGATGTGACAGTATCGATCTCATAAGAGTTTTCTTCCTCCCCAGAGAAAGGGAGAGTTCCTATGACTGTTCGAGAGAGAGTAGGCAAGCCTAGAGAGGAGAGAGAAAAAACGAAGATAACATCAGCAAGCCACAATACTGAAAAGGAGAAAGATGTTGCCATAGCGGGGTTCTCCGTCTATTCGTGATGGAAGGAATATGTGTATTCCGTTTTTTCATTTGGTTTTGATTGTTGACACTAAAGGATCCAACCAAACTCTAGATGAGAAGGTATGGCGGCTTTGATTCGCTTTTTTAGCAGACGCCGAACGGGACGGCCACAGCATCTCAGTCCTGGTGCTGGTGGTACCAATCAGAGGAATGCAACAGCGAAGAAGAAAAATGCCATCGTCTGTACTATCATGCTTTTAGATGGTATTGATATCACTGTGGACGTACATGTAAGTTTATTTAGGAATGTATTATGTATCTTTCATGTCACCTGACATTTGACTTTTCTCATTCTCAAATTTCCTAGACTCTAGTCTAGTCTTTTGTGAATCTCAAGAAAAGAATAGTGAGCACTTCCTGATCTTCCTTTCACTTTCATAATAAAGGATCTAAAGCTTGCCTCCAACCAAGTCCAAGCTGTCTAACTCTGTTTATTCTGTTAGTTAATGTAGTCTATTCTTTGCTTGAGTCCTAACCTGAATTCACATAGTACCCTAGACTAGATCTAGATTCTAGTTGGAATAGATAGAATCTAGTCAGTAGTAGATTCGGCGCTCTTCGGGAATTGCCAGAATTGCCTTCCCGTTTGTTTACATAGAAAATAGTGCTGTTTACGGGTAATGAATCAGGCCAGCCCCCTTAAAAAAACCCGCCTCCCCACCCCCGGGAAAACAGAAACCAGCCCCCCTAAAACCCCCCGCTCTTTTCTGTAGGGCCTACCCTAACACCAGAATTTATATTATAGGACATGGATGGTGAGTTGCAATTCATCAAGCTGAGTTGCAATTCATCAAGCCTGATTCATTACCCGTAAACAGCACTGTAAACAAACGGGAAGGCGATTCCCGAAGAGCCCCGTCGATTCTAGTAGAGAGGCCTTATTAATCAATTCTTTGTGAGAAATGAAAAGAGCACACTTCCTTTCCTACCAGACTTGCTTGATTTGGCTGTTTTCCGATGACGATCGATGTCATGTGATGGCTAATTACCTGCCCATGTGCTGTGGTCAACTTAGTGTGAATTCCTTCACATAAAAGACTAAGTTCAATCGTTGCATCAATTGCAATATAGATCTAGGCAGTACCAACTCAAACTCAATGACTGCATTGCACAATAGCAGTACATGTATCAGTATCTGAATCTGGTCCAGAGGGATCTTGTGACTGCATTGCACAATTGCATGAACAAACAATGGGCCAATTTGAAGGCCATCTGGGCCCAGGCTGCAAAGCTATAGATACTACCATGGCTCTGTAGGTCTATTTGACCACTTGAAGAGTGAATAACTCATAACTTGTGCCTGATCACAACAACAACATGGCTAATTACCAGTGTCTATAGATAGTCTATTTATTAGTTATTAGGCCTACATATCCTACACATCAGTCTCATTTCATTATTATAATTACAATAATAGTCTTGTTGTACGAAAGGCACCTCTATGATGTAGTAAAGTAGTGCTGTAAGTGCATAAAGTCATCCTAGGGAGAGAAGTGGCTATTTACCGGAGTCCAGTCAATTAATTAGTTGTTTTTCTTTTTTAATATATTATTAAATATGAGAATATGTATTGTATTAGTGTTAGTAGTTAGTAAGTTAGCAGTTGTTCTGGAGATGCAAAGACATTTACTAAAGAATTGTCTCAGGCTTTTATGGTAGAAACACATTTTGTACCGGAGGAAGACGAATGTGGCGATGTAATAATAATAATTATTATTGATGATGATAGACACTGGTAAAAAGCCATCAATCTAATCACCTGCATGACGCCAGTAAATAGCCACTTGCTTTCATATTACATGAACATTTACCAAGGCTGGTTAGAGAGACACCTATCACCTGCAAGCATCATCATGTCCGATGATCACTGCCACACATGAAGTTTGAAGAATCAACAACAATCCTTCTCCACTTTCCTTTATTCAGACTGTCTGTCTCTGTAAATCTGACTAGTTTTTCAATCGAAGAGATATTTGCAAGGTGAGCTAATGTAGGAGGCTGGTAATGATCATTTAAAAGAGAATAAGAATAAAAGGATTACAATCCATGATAGCAGCAAAGCCAGTTCCTAACAGGGTTCATATACTATACAGTTGTAGGCTTTTTAAAATGATTCTTCTCTAGATGATGGAATAAAGGATTGCACAGACGGACCTACCTATTGCACAGAAGTTGCCAAACAACGTTGATGAAAGGGTTGAAAGTAGTGTGAAACATAACATTGATTAAATTTGATCCAGTAAAGGTAGTGTAGGCTTAGGCCAAATCTTTTTTCTTCATCCTATGATGTATTTTGTGTGATCATGTTCTGGGATCTCAACCAACTCTAGACATTCACATTGTGATCAGACTTTGATCTCTTGAAGGTTCTTTTTCGTAACTGGTAGGACTAGGCATTACATTATGATATCGAAGTGTCTATTCGCCCCCGGGTCCCATCATAAAAATGTTATACGATTTTATATATATACGGACCCGGATTGGACCGAAAGTCACCAACAATGTCAGCGGGCAGAATAGCAGACCCGTAGGCCTACATCCACGGCCATAGTCGGCATTGCTACATGATCTCTCTAAATTTCATTTCATTGGAAAACAAAACTTTATCGGAGTTGAGTTGATAATTCAGTCATTTTACAACGCGATAGTCACTCTTACTCTTACTTACTCTCAATCGAGAACGAAACATCTTATCTTAACTCAGGTCAGACAGCGTGGATTTCTCTGCTCTAGGCCTAGCAGATGAGTTTCTCCCACTCTCACCCACCCCTCGATACATTACGGCTATGCTACCTGCATTCACGGGTCCGTATATAACATTTTCATATTGGGAGCCGGGTCCGATCATAGGCAGCCTTATGATAATAATGTTAATCCACCATGTAGGCCATGTATGGGTGTACCAAATAGTAGATAGGTGCCTATCTTTATACAAATTGAATCCTTAAGGATTTACACATTCACAATATAGTTGATACAAAACCTAACCTGAAGTTCTTAAATTATGAAAAATGTTTGTTTCAGTTTCTTCGGTATAATTTTACAGTTTTGTTATTGTTTTTGTCAACAACAGGCTATTATGCTGATAAATGTCTTCTTCTTACTTTCACCCTTGAATTAAATTAAATCAAAGCATTCAGTTAAGGACTCAACAGTCTCTTTGACTCTACATCTACCACTCTACTGTTTCTCTAAATAAAGTGTTCTTGTAATAAATTGGTTAGATTTATAATAAAATCAAGTAAAGTTATACCACTTACAGCTGTGGCATAGTACTTGATGTCAACATTACAAATCACTACACAAGGATCTCAACAAAGGCTGTGTAAACTTTAATAGTGAATGTCGATTGGACTGAATAATACATGATGACAAAGTTTATATGCAATTGTTCATAATAGCCGATTTATATTGCGCCTTTTCTCACTTGAGCTCAAGGCACTTTCCAGACCTGTTTCGTTCTAAAGTCTAAAGCCATCTCAACCTCCTCGGAGGCATGATGTAGTGCTGCCTGGTCCGTACATACAAACATTCTGACAAGATCTTTCACTGCCGCCCTTATTTTCAAAAATATTGTATATGCAATTATACTTAAATTACATACATTTTTGAAAATAACGGCAGACCGTCTAGTCAGGTACCCATTTTACACCTGGGTACTGTGAGAAAAGTGTGTCAAAGAACTGATTCCAAGAGTACACCTAGTTGTGGATAAGAGAATATTATCAATCCAAATGAGTCGGCACTGCCGGGATTCAAACCCTGGACCGTTGACTCGTGAGGCCAACGCGCTGACCACTTTATCACCAGATGTCAATGAAATCACAGTGGGCCCCCAAACCTTGTGCTAGATTCGCACATAATGATCCTATCTGCAAATATGACCAGCTGCTTTTCTATAGTCTTCATTTCACTAAGTTGCTAATAACCCATATCATGTCATGGCATTTTTGTAAATTTGTTTTTGCAGAAAAAAGCAGATGGTGGAGCCTTGATTGAACAAGTCTTTTATTACTTGGACATCATTGAGAAAGACTACTTTGGTCTTCAATACACAGACCATTACAATGTGAACGTGAGTGAACACACCTTGACTAACAGATTTGAAACAAATTAATTTGGGATATAATATAGTACCTTTTTTTTTCTTTTCTCAAATACTTCTATGTAGTCAAATAACCACAGTTTGACATCTGCGAAATATGCGGCTGCATATCGCATATATGCAGCCACATATTTAAGCGTTTCCACATACTGCATATGTGGGCCGCATATTACGAAAATCCTTGGCTTTTAAAAAAAACCCATCAAATTATCATCGAAAAACATGTTTGTAGACACAAAAAACTGTAAGGCTGCTTCAGTTAAAACTTACTCAGCAGTACTGCCAGTAATAGTTAAGTACATGTAGTTGGTTGTTTATCAATATTTATTTTGTTTCAATTACGGATTTTAGTTTCTTCTAATGTTGTTTTTTTTGTGTGCATTATTTGTCAATTTTGTAATACATTCATTTTGTGGCATAATTTTGTTTTCCTCTTCATAATTTGCCCCCCATATGACTCTTTCCACAGATATCACAGTTTATTGTCGAGTTGTTGCATTTTTTTACGGCATAATTTTAGATTTGGAGGTATTTTTTTTCAACAAAATTGGCATATTCCACAGATTGTTTTACTTTCCCTTTTTTTGGATGGTCATAATCATAATCTAAAAGACATACGCTTATTGCATTCAGATTTGTTGTCATTCAGATGATGCACAAATGAATGACATACATCTCAATATTTTCCACAGCATTGGCTTGATCCGACAAAACAAGTGAGAAAGCAAGTAAAAAGTAAGTATATTTTGAAGGAAAGCTAGAACTCATCTGCTCTATTTTTTATTGAGGCAACAAGGGATAGTCATTACAAGTGCCTGTTGTATTCTGGTTTTGTATTTAAAAAACCTAATGTGATCATATGAGTCTTGCAATGTCTTTGAACTTTGAATAATGTAGCTATGTTGTAATGCTGTACACTTCAATTAATGAACTTTTCTTTTTCTTTCTTTATTCACAGTTGGTCCTCCCTACACATTTCGCTTTCGAGTGAAATTCTACTCTTCTGAGCCAAACAATCTTCATGAGGAATTGACAAGGTCAGTTGAGTCTTTTTTAATAATGTTTGTTTTTTTCGAACGGGGCATTGTCAGTGAGCCTAAAATGTCCAAATTGATTGAATCTCATTCATCAGTGTCATTTGATACAATGTTAACCAAAGGCTTTTTTAAAATTGTTGACAAAGGCATTCATACTCATATGTCGTAACCAGTGTTCTAGGCGAGTTTATAGCATTTAACTGAATACCCTTGATGAAAAGAAAAACCTGTGTTTGCAACATCTCTGGTTGGTGCTTTTGTTATCCATGCCTCACTGCCATTAACAATTATTAGTTTGACTATCATTTACAACAACAACAAATCACATTAACAGGCTCGTTGTTTTCACAGATCACTTGAAAGGGGTAGTCATGTCAGATTGGTACGTCATATTTTTTTATTTTTTTTCAGGTACCAGTTTTTCCTTCAGTTGAAACAAGACATCTACTCGGGTCGACTGCCCTGCCCAAGAGAGACTCTTGTAGAACTCCTTGCTTTAGCTTTACAATGTGAGTAGACCTTTATTACCAAATTGTTTTGAACTGTTTGTTTGTACTTGGTGGGGTTTTGTTTGTTATCGTTGATGTGTGGATTCTTTTCATAATGGTCTTCTTTTAAAAGATACTGATCTCTTACATGTACTTACAGTCATTTTCAATTATGTCCAAGTGTCTGCCAGAATGTAGCAATGAAGTGTTAAAACAGTGCTCCTGGCATTGTATTCCTGTAAACATCTGATGTGCATTGTTTGTACTGGTCTCTCTCATAATGGTTCAATTTCCATTTTATCAGTGTATACCATGAATTGTGTACACTTCCCACATTGACTGATATTTTTAAGGATCTGCGAAAATTATATACATTAATATACTAGACTTGATGGTTATTGTGTGGTAAGCAGATGGTTTTCTACATCACTTGGGTCACTTTATCTATTTTTCTATTGATCTGAATCACTATAGTTTTGGTCAAAGTGTCGTGATTAAATATCATTGTGATTTAGCATGTTAGCAACGCACATGCAGTTTAAGAACAAATTATCAACAGGTTTCAACTTGAGGTTTGTGGTTTAGCCTCATCAGCACCTTTCCCGTCATTTTCCATGTACTCTCTCTCTCACACACACACACACACACACATTCTCTTTCTCTCTCTATCACACACACACATTCACTCTCCCTCGCTCTGTCTCAACCTCACACACGCATCATTGAGAATCCTGTAGTTCTTCACCTTATTGAGGTCATGTTGCATTGTATCATTGTATGTGGCGCAATGAGTGTGAATTCCTTCATTATTGACATAGTAATGTTATATAGGAAGGTTGTTTCCGGACACGGCACAGTGTGAGTCAGGCTAGCCGAGCAGCCATGTGCCTGTTTGCCAGCTGTTGGCTTTGACTCATGCAAGCAGTTACTTTGCCTGTCACTCGACATGCCCACTGACTTCAGCCTATCCCGCTCTCATTCATAACCCGAACTCTGGGTTAACCATGCATGTCAAAGTGGGTGTATTCACTGTTTGTCTACTGGGTGGTTTATCATCTTGTCACTGTCTTTAGAGGTACACTTTGGGTCAATTTAATATCTAATTCTGATAGATTCTCGCTTGCATTGGTACACAGTGACTCACACGCCTTAACCGCTAGGCCACCAAGACCCGTTACCAATGTTAGGACGTTCTGAACGTGCACTGACAGCTTACAACATAAGTGGCAGGTGGTCTCTGGCTAGTTAAAACCCCAACAGCGTACCATGGACAAAACACACTTCGTTTTGATTTTCTCTTGTTCTCTTTCTCCTCTGGTGCTTTCAATGTATGTAGGTCCATGCGTTCCTACCTAAACATGCGTGGATCGTTCAATTCTATCTTATGTGAACACTCGTCCAAATACTTAAATGCCAACTTTTTAAAGTAGCCACCCCCCCCCCCCCCTACACACACACACAAACACACACACACTTCATGCGGAAGCCTATTTTCTTCAACAGCGGATAAGTTAGTCTGCGGTCCTAAATATAAACCAGAGATAAAACGGACCGTATTGTGTGCACTCAGAGAGAGGGCCTAAGTAGAGATTATGGGATGCTAGTGAAACAGAACGGCGAGTGACTTTATTTGTCAGGGGAGGGAGGAGGAGGGTCGGTCGGTATCCACTGGCCAGTGAAGCCGTCCATTCACCATTGTGTTTGTGTTGACTCTCGGTGTGAAATGTGACGCGCTTGTCCTCCTTTAGTTTGTCTGCTGGCAGGAAGTTTGTGCCTCCGATAAAGACGGTTTGCTGTAGGCTCCCCTGTGTTCACAACGTTCATTAGCTGGCCGGCTGGTCGGTTTCTTCTTTCCTCTACACAAGCAGACCTCTATTTTTCCAATCTCAATAATGTGATTTCTTACCCTTTTTTTGTTACCTTTCTGACAATGTCTACTTATTCTAGCATCATAATATTTATGGTTCTATCATGCAGTTTTATGAAGTAAAAGTTTGCGCTTATAAGATCTTACTACGTGCCTTGTCTTCGATGTTCACTGCCGCTTCTCTTTAAGTTTAAAACGTTTGGTCTAGCAGACGCGACTGTTGGAATAAATGCAATTAGTCTTAGCTTTAAAATCAACATTGGTCTTGCTCTTATCAATAAAGGCGAGTTAACATGTTCCATTGATAGCAGCAGTAGGCTATTTCTAGGTGTCGTCTTTGATTATTTTTGCTTTAAACCCGCGATATACACGGTAGTTCGAATTCAGCCTACAACTCAATTTAAGCTAGTTAGCAGACTCCACTTTAAATCGATCTTCTACCTGCTATTCGTCTCTTTCAACCTTTCCCCTGAAGTCTGTAAGACAGCCAACCCAGAGCCGCCCTTCTTGTATTGGTCTTATCGGGTTTTCCCCACCACCTACTCGCCCCACTCAGCTATATGAATATGGGAGGGCGCGATATGCTGAATTGTATTAGCTTCAGGTTCATGAAAGTTTGGGTTGCTCATTTAACTCTGGATTTCGAATTAAAGTTTGTACAATGTATGTATTTCGATATGGGCATTGTTATAAAGGTGGGCCACTACTTATAACACCCCCGTCATTAGATTATACAAGGTATTATTCAAACACCTGACACACACCCTTCTACCTCCAACACAGCCCTGCAAACGCCGCACACATAGGGCCTGGTATTCGCATTATATCTACCTGTGTCTTGTTTTGTTTTGCATCTGTTTGTATTATTTTGTATTGTGTTTTTATGTGTACAGGACTCGATTTAATGCAAGCATTCTTCGCTGATGTCGTGTATGTATGACGTATTAGCCAACAGCACATTTTACAGGCCACAGTTCTGTGCAGACATATTGCGATAGATACCTGAATAGGCAAGTTTTCTTGCAAGCAAGCGAAGACGCAGTTCTTAGATCTTTGGGAGACGGTTTGAAATAGCTCGTCCTCTCCTTCCTTGATACCAGGCAAACAATGGGAAGAGCGTAGTGGCTCCAGTCATCCTGTTTCCTATTTCTGTAGAAAGGCCTTGTTGTCCCTCTGTACACACTTACATCAACTGGCAGCATGTTTTGTGACTAAGCACGATATTGATCCATCTGGCTTCTACTCGTGCTGGTTTGGGACTACTATTTACCGAGAGATGATTACAGATTCTTTTTCTTCGCACTGTTTAATCTCGGCGGCATAGATTGTTGACAGAATCATTTCACGTTCGTTCTTATTTGAATGATAGACAATCTGATCGCAACTACGATTCGAGAGTTTTCTAGGGATCCAGTGTTATACTTGTGCGCTGTTTGCATTTTGCACCTGAAATTCCGATCACACTTTATACTTTGTGGATTTTATAGTAGGCCTATACTATCGGTTAACTCACACCCTAGTTGTGATTTTACCAACTCATAGTAATTGTAGTCGAACCAGGAAATAGCATGTTGATAGATTGTACCTTGATATGAGGGAGAAAGACGGGAAACAGAAATAGCTGTAGGGAGAGGGAGTGTGTGTGTGTGTGTGTTCGTACGCCATGCATGTACAGTGTAGTGTCCTGTGTTGTGAAAGCTGGCTGCTGACTGTGCTCACTTCCAAGTATTATTTCAGTACTGACTAAGTAGGCTAGTGCATAGTTGACATTCCCCCTTGCCGACATCTGGTCGCGATGCCAAGTTGTGTTGGCTCATCGCACCTGTATGTACTTTGCCGCGGGCTGAACTGGCGGAGAGAGAAGAGAGGGAGAGGTGGGGGTAGACATAAACTAACGGTAGCCTTTGTTCTCCTTTTGGAATACCTCACGCACTCACGAGCTTTATGTCTCTTAACGAGCACGTGTAGATTCTGTCTCAATCTATCTATCGCTCAACTGGGTTGGTAGTTGGTGTCGCTTTCTACTCAGCTCATTCCCTCTGAACACTACTCCGTTTCATATTATAAACGTAGGCTTATTCCATAGCACGCGGGTTGAATTATGTTGAGATCCGATCCCCACCACAGCCTAGCGTGTTGCCATTGGCCCATAGTGAGGGTGACCCACCAACTCGCGTCAACCTGCCGTGCGGCGACCTGGCCCCGACAGTTATCTCTTTTTTCCCCAAGGCTCTCGTTGAGCCCCAGACCCAAGTCTTTTTTACCATTCACGCTATCTAGGACATGGCCCACTTGTTAACTCTACTCTTTTGTTATGTCCTCTCCTCTCCATTTCAACAATTTTAAAGCCCCCTTCTCCTCCTCCTTTCCTCCATTCCTTCCTTCCTCCCTGTGTTCACTTTCTCTTTCTATTAAAAAAAAGAATGTATTTAAAGCTCGATCCCTGAGCGTCTCCCTACATTTATTTAATATGTCGTCAAGCTGTCTCAAACGCGATGTTGAATGTGGTGTGCATTAATGTCCTCAGCCGTAACATTACGGTTAACCTCACCTCCGATGAGTGTGATTTAATTTCTTTCTGTCTGTACTCCACCCCCGCCCCTCCATTGAGTTGTTCCTTCCTTCGCGTAGAAAGGGCTAACGCGCGACCGAGCTCTGGGTACACATCATTTCTACACCACCCTGACATTTCTCATTTGGCACAAACGCTAGATGCTTACCGGCATTAGTATACCATTTCACACTAGGGCCTACTTGTATCCTTTCGTCCTCTTTCTCTCTCTGGTTTTTGCTGGAAACTGAGACGACACCGATTTAGCACCCCCTACTGTGCATTTAGCGTGTTAACCCGTCACTGTGTCACGGTTCGTTAGCTTTCCCCATTGGCTGTCTCTTTCTCGATGACAGCATGTGTCACTCCCACACGCCCACATCGATGACCTCGAGGATGGTTACATCCATTGACATCATTTCGCATTGTCATTACTTGGATGCACCAAGTGCTCGCAAGGAAAGGGGGGAAACAAACATTAGGCCTACCAATAATAAATGAAATTATAAATAACAAAAATACCCCACACCTTCAAATACATACGCATGCACACTGCATTTTTACCTCTTTAAAAACCAAACAAAACAGAATTCACTCACTCCTTCCGCATTTCGAATATAAACTTATTAACCAATGCAGTAGGCTGAGCTCTACCACAGGCGGAATGTGCCTGGTGCCTTTTAAGCTGGGGTATGGTTATCCCATCCTATTATTTCATACTAACACTCCTATAGGTAAACATCCATCGGATTGGTTTTCTTTGACGCGCAATTCATGGTTATTTTCACATAACGCGCATGACCTCAGTGTCATCAATCATAAAGGTTGTACTGTTTTCGTTTCTTCTTCTTCTTCTTCTTCTTCTTTCTTCTTCTTCTTCTTCTTCTTCTTCTTCTTCTTCTTCTTCTTCTTCTTCT
>JAUELK010115284.1:0-21523 GCA_031471215.1 Gastropteron pacificum
AGTAGTAGTAGTAGTAGTAGTAGTAGTAGTAGTAGTAGTAGTAGTAGTAGTAGTAGTAGTAGTAGTAGTAGTTATGAGAAAAAGCCTTGTATGTATTGTATTGTACTGTAGACTGTATCGTATACACTTCCTTCATCCCCTCTCAGGGAAATTTGCCTTAGTGTTATGAGCTCCGCCTTTCGCTGAAGCCAACTACGTCCGTAGTGCGCAATATAATGCGTGATCACGGACACCAAAATATAATATGTACACAGGAAAAGGGCCATACGCATCACGCATTGGTCTCCAAGCGGGCGACTCGGGTTCGAATCCCTGTGGGGGGCATTCTGGACATGGGTCGTGGAGCCAGTTAAATAATAGTAATCATAATAGTAAAAGCATCCGTAATACGCTTTCCCTGGATGGCTGTCCAACCCTTAAACAGTAGGCCATGGGTAAGAGATAGATAGATAGAGAGAGAGAGAGAGAGAGAGAGAGAGAGAGAGAGAGAGAGAGAGAGACAGACAGAGAGAGAGAGGGACAGAGACAGAGAGACAGAGACAGAGAGACAGAGACAGAGACTACGAGAGAGAAACACACATACACCACTACTGACTTCACTGTATCTGAGTGACCTTGACTTGGAGAAAGATATTCGTTTCACCGTTTATGCAAACAGGGGCCTGACAAAAACCCGACATCCACAATAAATGGAAGGGGAAATAGATGCATAATGTAAAATAGAGAGGAAGTAAAACACTAACACTTTGAAAAATGAAGAGTCTCCTTAAAAGCCTTTTTAACACAATGACATGTTTATCTTGAATATTGCAAATTACGTTTGTCCAAGAGCTCGGGGGAGGGACGGGGGAGGCAGAGAGACAGACATGGAGACAGAGAGACGGACACAGAGAGAGAGGCAGAGACAGACAGACAGACAGACAGACACAGAGAGAGACAGACCGACAAGAGAGACAAACCGACAGAGAGACACACAGACAGAGAGACAGAGAAGAGAAGAGGAAGGGGGGAGGGGGGCGTTTTCGATAGATAGATAGAGAGAGCGTGTTGAGTAAAGTGCAGTATTATACCCTTCTCTTCTTCACGGTGTGTGCCCTCTAGTGATACCTGAGGCGAGAGATGGCCCAATCGTTGAGTTGAGTTTATGGAATTTGTTAGGGCTTTTTTTAATTTACTGTTGTTCATCTCTCGAATACAATATAGATCAAGGTCTACATGTTGCTGGTAGTATTTCTTACACTGGGTACTGTCATCATCATATTATTATATTGTGTTTGTGGTACCGGTGTTCGATGTATGCATCGTAGTAGTTTACTGCTACATGTTCAACTTCTCCTACAGCAACAAGCATTGCTAAAAAAAGAGAAAAGAAAAGAGCTCTGTTTTAAGGAAACAAAGCCATGTTTTTGTTACGAAGGACAAACTAAGAACTATGATTCTATCAATGACTTTGAATATGAGTATGAGCATGAAACCCTCGACTTATCGAACCTATTGTGATTTTTGTTCGCCAATTTTCTTTCATGAATTATTGCTTTCATTTCATGTCGCATTTCTCCATCTATCAGAAAGCCCAAGGCGCTCAACATATTTGACTCATTCCAGATCAGTCTGAAACTGAAAGGCACCCAAACCAGCATACAGTAATGATCAAAATGGACGTAATGTTGAAATACATTTCACAGACCTTGGGATTGTAGGCTACATTTGTCTGTTTACTCATAATATGCTGTGTATTCGTTCAAGCATCGGAACTAAAGAAAATCATGGTTACAACCATAAATGTCTCAATGTTGCACCGATATGAGCAGTATCAACTCAAAGACTGCATTGCACAAAGCAGTGTACATCTATCTGGTCCGGAGGGGTCTTGTGACTGGGATAATAAAGAATCATCTCATCTTATCTTGTCTTCCTTAATTATTTCCCTACCACAAAGAAGAAGAAGAGAAGGAAGAAGATGATGAGTAGAATAATAATAATCACAAAACAATATCTTTGAGACAAAAACAGACTGTGATGTAAAAAAATGTATTAAAAAAAGAACTTGAGGCATACAGAGTTAAACAATTTTTATTTTCAGTCGTCGTATTCATACAGTGATTCTATTGAATGGCTTCCAAAATCAGAGATTGGAAATTTGTTTAATTAAAAGAAAGAAAAAAAAAAAGGAGATTTACACAACAATTCTCACTCTTCAAACCTTTAAATATGAAACATGCTGACAAGTACAAGAGTCTAAAGATGAAAAGAAATTCTGCAAATCATTTTTTCTCTTCAATTTTTTCAAATCTTCAGAAAGCTTTTGAATCACACAACCATACAAACAGCAACATGATAGTGATAAGTGTATGTATCACAGGTATACATTAATTAATAGTCTGTAGGTATAATGAATGAATACATATGAGAACATAGTTGAGTAAAAAGCAAGATGTGAGCATAGAGGACAAACATTCCTACAAAATAATGAGCAAAGTTTGATAAGAGTATCGCCTGTGATACGTGTTGATAATCATTTTATGATCACACAGATACAAATCGTGTTTGTTAGTAAATTTCATCCTATCATGTCTGTAGTAGCAAAAATATTACATGTGCATTTATTGCAAGTCTGTCAACATTTACGACATGTACATGAAAATCTACTATAAAAAATAAATACAGCCTACCAACAATGTGAACATCCCTAAAGGTTTTGGAATTCTGACCCACCCATTGCCATGTAGGCTGAATACATTGTAAAAACAACAACCAAGATTTAATGCCACCCCACCCTCTCTTCTACTTCTAACATCCTTGAACTTAAAAACATAAACATACACTTACTATAGCATACATTATGTATTCTGTGCATTTGTTCTGTGAAAATATTTAAGTCGAGTTTATTTCATGTGTGTGTGTGTGTAAATCCATTTTTCATTGAGTTGACCACAGCTGACAGTGTGAAAAATCAACTAAACTAACAGAAGAAAAAAAAGTGATATGGTGGAATCATGTTATAACGTGAGGGAGGGGACTGGAGCAAAATGTCCGTTATAGCGGATCCTGTAATATAGAACCAATAAAGTATGACTGGGTGATGTGTTCATTTCTTTTTGTCTTTCCCCTCAGTGATTATCGGTTGACCTACAGACAATAAAATCACGTATGAAGGCCATCAAAGATGTCACATTGAAGACTGATTAAGATTTGATACAGAGACTCCCCCCCCCCCAGCACACATGTACTGACCGGCACCTCCCGTTAAAATTGTATCATGTGTTTTCTGATTGCGTTACAGCCAAATTTCATTTACAAGGAAACAAATCTTGGATTTTAATTTTGACCGTTTTAGCCAAATTCTCAATATATTCCAACTCGTTATAAATGGACTTCACTGTAATTTGACAAATATCCCCCCTCCCCTTTTTTCAGACCCCTGTTAACTTGAAAACATAAACATACACTTACAGCTTGCAATTGAGAATATTCTGTGAAAATATTTCAGTCTAGTTTTGTTTTTGTGTGTGTGTGTGAGTGTGTGTAAATGCATATGAAATGTTCAGCAAGGTATCAAATCCCACTCTCTCACAGACACAACCAATTAACACAAACATGTAAGAAGATAAGTGTACATGTAAAAATATCCATTCATCAATCAGTAAAAGTTGTAATGTGAAGCTACACATACAGTCTGATGAGAAGACACTTCAACAAACATTGCACAAATCAGAACGTTAGTGACCTGCCAGCGTGCTCTGTCTTTAACTCAATCATTCAGACCTTTCAGACACATCTACAACAAAATCAACATTAGGAAAAAAAACAACCAAAAAACTTCCTTTAAAGTTAAAGAACCTCAACACGCAGAAAGAAAGAATATATTTAGGAAAAAAAAAAAAGAACAAAATGGTACCACATACAGAGCACTTAAGTAAATATACATTTAATAATATTAGTTTGATGAAAGCACAAGAGGTAACAACATAATCTATGGGTTCGTAGCATACTTCCTTGTCCACTCTTTAGCCGTGTCTTCATACTTGAGTCGGTCCGTCTTGTAGATGCGAGCAATGTCTGGCACCAAAGGATCCTCTGGATTGGGGTCTGTCAGCAGGGAGGTGATGGAAATCAACACTGAAACAAAGGAAAGGCATGTCAAATGTAAACTGTTTGTCAAGATGAGAAGAATACACAGCCAGCAAAAAAACGGGGACTATGATGAGTATCAATGATGACAATAACAGAGACGATGAGACTGGACACTAGTCTCTTTCTCTATGTAAAAAAGGGAAGCCTCCTCGAGCGTGTCCCCAACACACAAGAGAAGGGCGTTTAACACTGGGTTTACAAACCAACGTGTGTGAGCTTTATTCAGACTTTCCTATTATCCTTTGCATTGCTATGTGCAGTTTGTAGCCACAGGCCTCACTCATGTTGGCTGTGCTAAAATAGCCAAGTGTCTTGTCCGTACGTAGGTCTTGGGTTTGTGATAATAAGTTATCTGTATGGCGCACATATCCACCAAGGTGCTCTTTTATGCTAACCAATTTCACACATATCCTTTTACACAAATATAGTGATAGACAATACTGGGTGTGTAAAAGACATCTAGCGACCGGAAGTTGTCACAAAGAGCTTGGTTTTCAGCATCTTTCGCTGTGGTGACCAATTCAAGATTTGGGGTCGTCCACCTACACAAAAAGAACGATCAATGATTGACAGTCTGTGGAATACAACTACAAGCTTTTGATCCTACAGCGAGGAACAGAGCACCTATGGGAATACCCGGAGTGCAATGATGTTGTTCCTCTGTGACAAGATGACAAGAAAATACATCGTAATAATATGACCCAACTTTACTCACCCTTCGAAATTGTGAGTGCAGGGGACCACTGTGATCGGAGAATATCTAAACAAATACTGCCATTACTGTGAATGTTAGGATGATAGATCTTTGTTGTGAACATCACCTGGGGGAAAGGGAGAAAAAAAATATTGGTGAAGCAACTCACAAGGAAATACACATACTTGCTTTACAAAGCAGTGTGTACACATTTAGATATTCAAACATGTGCCCTAACAAAGCCCATATGGAACCACCAACTTTGAACATCTCCTCATAAAAGAGGTCTTGTACATTCATTTCAAACCCATTCAATACATTTCAAAACTTAGTTACCTTTCATTGCTATTTCTCTTATGTAGCAGAATCTAATTTGTAACTTCTTGGGGAGGTAGGGGGTCCCTATTAACACTGTATTGATTTCACTGAAGAAGCATTACTACTAATTCAATTTCAGTACAAATATACCAAACATTGACTCCTGGTCAGTTTGACTGGCATCACTTGTTTCATGTTCCGCTCACTAGAGCCTTCTAGTACTACGCTTGTCTACATTGAAGTCGCGACTAGAAGTTTCTCTATGCCTACTAGGAATTGTTTCGGTATTGACTATTCTAGGTTGATTATGCTTCACTCTGTTTGTAGAGGATTCTCAAATCTTCTTGAAAATATGACGTCAATAGTGGCATGGTGAAAGGCGAGATAGCATTTCATTGGTCAGTTATTTTTAGAGCATCAAGATTTCTTTAGAACACTCCTGTAGATTCTAGAAAGATTTAGATAGATCTAGACCTAGTTTGCTTCTCTCTATATATATTTAGGAGCAAGTGGGAAGCTAGAACAATGTCCTTCATCAGTCGTTAGATGTGTCATCAGTTCTTTATCAGTGTCATCACTTGCCAAGTTGGAACATCTCTGTGCATCTATACATTCCTGGATTATTTTCTTCTCCATTCTGTGTTCCATGCTGGAACATGTTTCACCGCCTGAAACAAGACTTTGTTAGTCTATAAAAGAACTTTGTGAAAAGTTAATGACCATAAAGAAGATTAGTTCTATCAACCCTTGCCCCAAATGGAATCCAAGGGAGGCCACCACTTTCTCGCTCCCTACTTACCTTTGGAGGTTTGAATGGATAGTCTGTCGGGAAATGAATAGCAAGAGTGAAGACTCCTTCTGAATAGGCACTGTCAGGCTGGGAATGAAAAACATTTTTTTTTCTCAGAATGGTTTGATGCAGACCCCAGTCAAATGTAAAAGAGATACAAGTTAGTCACCATACCCAAAGACAAAACACACATCAATATACATTTTTTTTAAACAAACGCACAGCAATATATTTTTCGAAAGACAAAACGCACATCAATATAAATTACATTTCAAAAGACAAAAGAAACATAAACTATACTTTAGTTTTTCCTTTCCTCTGCAATTATTTACTAACTAGTACTAGTAGACTAACTTGCAAAAGGCAAACAATGAGCACATAAATTGATATATATATATATATATACATATATATATATATATATAAAACAAAAAAACAACAACAGCAGAGAGATAGAAGAAGAAGAAGAGTAAGAGAGAGAGAGAGAGGGTGATGGTGGTATGATAGGGTTGCATTACTCACTTTGACAATAATCAGTTCAGTTCTGATACTGTGTTGTTGTTTCAGAATGAATTGTATCTATTATCTATCTATCTCTCGCCCTTTCTCTCACACGCACACTCTCTCTTTCTCTATAGGCTACATGTAGGCCTATCTCTCTCATTGTTAGACTATTCTTTCCTTTTCTTACTGCGTTTTATCCGACAGCTTGATGAAATGTCATAAGTTGTCTAACTTTTAATGAAATTATTATTTAACGCAGTAGACAAATTTCTAGATCAAAGATAGAAGAATCTAGGTCTAGATCTAGATCTGGCTAGAAGATATAGGCCTACTATCAAGACCTCTAGCTCTAGCTAGATCTTAAGATCTAGATCCAGAATGGGTTTCATCGTAACAGTAATTATGTCTTTCACATGTTGTGCTATGATGAAATATAGATCTAATCTAAATGAAACCAGAAACATGCACAAATATTATTTTAAACAGTTTCTTTCATAAATATAGAATCAATGCAAACTGGTTGTCGCTACAGTATTAGTATTACAGTACAGTGTTACTAAGGGCGCCAGTTCTTTCTTGCCATATCTCTATGGCCAATGGCAGCCATCTATCGTCTAGTACAGCCGCCAACAGATTTTCCTGAGGACTTTGACGCGCACCATCAGTGTGCATTTTATTTAACGATGTCAATTCAAAGCAATGTTCTTATTTGCCTTATTTCTGTAACTATGCAAATGAATTTTTATATACAGATTCACTTAGGGCCGGGTGGGGGCTGAACATGGGTGTTGTCGATCTGTACCGTGACGGATTTCCGTATTCGCAAGTTGTTTTCAGTATTGGCCAACTTTGGGGATCACATAAAATATAAAATTTGATTTCAGTATTGGGCAGTTTCAGTTGGTAACACCCATGGGGCTGAATGGTTAACAAGTTTTGTCTCCAAGTGGGCGGCCTGGGTTTGAATCCTGCTGTGGGCATACTAGACATGGATAGTGTGGGCCGTTTTCAGGGCTGTGCAACCCGTCCTATCAGAGACGGACATTAAAACATAGGTCCCACCTCTTATGTAATCTTATTATGTTGTTCTGCTAGAGGAGTAAAAATCGAACTTTTATGATGAAATGGCAACGAGTACCCAGTTTGTTTAAAACCATACATAGAAAACAAATACTTGCAAGTGTAATAAATAGTAAGAATTGACAAAGAAACTTACCGGGCCGACAATCACTGCTTCCCACTGATACACTGAAAGTCAAGGCAAATTACAGAATATGAATGTGGGCATGATTGTTATGGAGAAGACTCTGAAATGTTAAAAGAAAGAGCTAGAAAAGAAACAACCATTGGAAATTAACACAGTGAATTAGATAGTGAAATAACTTTTGTCAGTATGCTGGTATGGGCCCGATCAGGCAGCACTCAGTATGCCTCCAAGTCCAAGGAGGTTGAGATGACTTCAAAATAAAATAGGAGGTCTGTAGGGATTCTGTACAGTGCATTGAATTGAACTTTCTGTAGCTGTAGAGCGAGAAAATGCGCTCGCTACATTAAATCAGGATGTTATCATCATCTTTAGTTTAAGGTAATTTACTGAAATGTACTTACTGTCATCTCCAACTGGCCCTGCTGAGCAACCTACTGGTGGGTCTCGCTTTATCTCTTGGAACTCCTAGGACAAATATAGTGACAAAGATGACAATTCAAAATTTACTAAGGGGGGAGCGGAGTCAGTGAAGTGCTTTGTGTTTCTTTGATGTTTCTCCAGACTTGAGTAGACCTGAGTCAACTGTAACACATTGTTGCAAGAACCTCATTTGATATAGACATTAGCAGCAATTATCTTATCGAATAAAAGGTTAAATGAAAGCAGAATGCACTATTCACTATAGATATTAATGTACCAAAGAAAAGTGCAGAAACTTGTCTCGATCTAAACTTTAGTCTAATAAAGCTACCAAAGTAAACAAGGCCTACACTTCATGTTAGGCCTACATTCTTATGGGAAAATGAAAACCATACAGTAAGCAGTAATAATGATGATGAAATGGACAATGTGTACTTTCTTTGATCAATGCCTAGTTTACCTTATTTATCCTTTTAGTAGCCATGGCTGAGATTGAGACCAAGAAATAGTCCTCCCACTCTCTTCTTTGCCTTGGTATTATGTTTGTTTGTTATCTTTGGAGACAGCTGTGTGTAGAATAGGCTTTTGAGTAGTGTAGAGACAAGAGAAGTCTATGCTGGCTCGTGATCTATGTCAAAATCCCAGGTTGACGTTGTAACGCCTAGATCTGGATGGGTGAGTGAGGGATCAGTTGAGTTCAACCTGTCGTCTCTTCTTCACTGATAAAACACTGAATGATTCTAACCCTACGCCGGTTTCGTGAAGAGTCGATAAAGGACTATCAAGACATTACTAATTATGTTGTTCAGACATAATGAGTCGTAACGATCATTCTTGTCAAGTGATTGAAGTTGAAGTCTTGTCGTGGAGGCGAGCCTGAACAACACATCAATCAATCGTGATGTGCACAGCAGCCTACACACAAACAATCTTGATTCCGGAGTCCGGAGTGTGGTGATCTCCTTTGTTGGCTTGAAGGCCTTATGTAACTTTGGAGAAAGAGAGCTTCGGAGGAGCTGGTTCGTTCCCTAGCCTACTCAGAAAAATATATTACTGTTGTTAAAGTAAGCATACGTCATAGAGATACATGTATTCCTAATGTTGTGTGCACGCTCGCGTATGTGTGCGTTTTAGTACTTTACCTTGTGTAGGCTAATGCCTTCTATTTGTGATTACAGTGTTTACCTTTTTTAGATCTAGATGTTTAAAAGTAAAAGTAGGTTGCATTCTTCTTCCATGATTAATTACATAATATCAAAATAATTTGTTTTCTTTACATTATCTAGGATGAGCAGTATTACATAGTGCATAATTTTACATAATTTTCACAAGAAATATTAGGCCTGTGATTTCTAGCTTTGGAGTGGACAAAATCATATGGTAATCCCTCACTCTCACTCAGCAGAGACTATTATTAAGCATAGACTTAGTATAATCTGGTACTAATAGTAATAGACTAATAGTAATAGTAACTGTCAAGTGGTTAGCGTATCAGCATTTCAAGTCATATTACTTACTATTACATGCATAAATTGTAACCACAGAGTTATCATAATTATAATCTGGTTTTAGAATTCGATCTGGACATAAACTTGATTTTGATTTGAGAATACCTGTACATTGTTTTGCTATCTGTCATCAGGAGCACTCTTGAAAATGTCCTTTGTCAAAATTCTCTCACCTCACCTAGAATTCAAACAGGTACCCATCAAGACACATGTAAAAGAGAAGAAATTGTACAGTTCTGGCTTTACCCTGCGATGGTATGTAAAGAGTCTGTTAAGTGAATCACACTGGTTGTGTAAAACATATCAGTTTGCTATTGAGCGATGAGCTGAATGTACTATAAAAATGGCATCCATTCTTACATTATTGCTATCACTAATCACTTCTCTTCTACTTCTAGCAAGAGCCAACCATTTTCATTTTACATGATCATCTTCTCTCCTCTCATTAATATGAGTCCTTTTATTTCACATAATATTCATATTTTTTTTCAGAAAATTGAGTCTCAAATATTTGCTTCACTCAATCATACATAGCCATAATACTACACTAGAATATTAGAATATGATTTTACTCTCGGTGGGATAATTCATATTACTGAAGCACAATTGGATACATGTACATGTATGTTTGAAATCATACCAGGCTACAAGAAAAGTTTGTCTTTGCTGTTCCATTCAATGATGTGTGCTTACTGCAAACCCCATCCATTCAGTCCAGAAAATACAGAAAGAGGGCCTTTTGTTATTTTGCGTCCTGCTTAGTGTTGATATTGGTTGTGTACCAATTGTGTGCTTGCAGGACAAACTAACAAGAAAGTACGGTAACAGTTGTAAAAAAATAAATAAATAATTATGGAGTAACTTTAAGACTCAAACAAAGCAAAGGACAAAGAGAAACAACTCTTAATTCTTACGGTATTCGTTTTGAAAATTTTTATTGAAAATGTGGTATGAAAAATGTCCATCAACAACACCCAACCAAACTATACTACAGTTCAAATGCTTTCAGTATTTCAGTAAGTTGAGATGTGAATATCTGTACATTCATACGCTGCTTGAAGAACAATGTGGCATTTTAAATTATCAATATCTTACATGTAGATGATACCAAGAATTGAGAGTGATGTTCAATAGTAAACATTTATACATATTGCAATACAGTTGTGAGCCCCAGTTGCTCCTTTGACTTTGAGTGAAAAAAACAACAACAAACAAGCAGAAAACACACTAAGCAAAGTAATAAAAAAAGGCCTAGTGTATCATGAACAAATGTTGAAAATTATGATGATGACACATTGCAACATCCATATCAACTTCAACCATTTAAAGGTAGAGCCCTTGCAAAGCTTAGGGGTTGCATCCATGAAACAATAAAGGTTGTCATCTAAAAAAAGAAGAACAAAAAGAAGGAAAAAACCACCCTACCCTCTTTCACTCTTCTGGAGTCATTATTCTATGTATTCCTGACACTGACATCTTACTTTAATTGATTGTATTGTTAGAAGATACCAATATGGCAAATAGAGTATATGTCAAGGAACTACACAATTAAATAATTGACAAAGGGTTTATCATCTGCATAGCTATTCCTTAAAAAAACCAAACAAGATCAGGGCATGGAATATAATATACATAATACCCATAAGATTCAGTGCTAAAGTATGCATCTCCTTTCACAACATCACTGCTGCACAATGTGAGCACCATTCAGTGAGGCGTGTGCAAGCATTCGGATGGCATTGAAGTCTGCCTCGGTGAGTGTTTCCCCCGACATACATTCCACCTGGTACTGCACTGTCGTCTCATGTGGCTCGCCAACCTCTGAGCCAGTGCTGGTCGACACGGGCAGGCTGATGGTGTGTTTGGTTGGGTTGACCCCGCCTTCTCCCTGAGGAGTCAGACTCAGCTCTAGGCTGTGCTGGAGAGGTGGGTGACTGGCGGTGGCAGACTGGGCCTCGAGACTCGTTGCCTGGCCCTGAGGGAGAAGGCGGGATGGGAAAATCAGTATTTGGTTGTTGTATGTATAATAATAATAATATCATAATTTATATAGCGCTTTATCCCCACAAAGTGGACCCAAAGCGCTTTACATTGTATTTTAAGAACGTGCACGCCTCAGTCACATGCAATCGCCTCTCATTCACAATCACAAACATCTACATAACAAAAGGCAGGAGATATTTAGCCAAAGTACATGTTAAAAAGGTGCGTCTTAAGCCTTCCTTTGAAGGTCACTAGACTTGGAGATGACTTAATGTATGAATGAATAGACAATGACAATTCCTCCCTCTAAGACGTACAAGTGTAATCATCATTTTGTTACTTTTACAGGAGAGCAGTTTAGAGTTTTTTCTTTCTTCAATCATGTGGCTTATACATGAATGAAAATCATCCATATCTCCTCAGCCATTTATAGCTTGATCCCTTAGATTTTTGTATAGAGTAAAAATATCAGACCCGAGTATACGCTAGTATGTGATTAGAGGGATGCATTTTTCCCCTGATTGATTTCATCATCAAACAGATGGATACATCTGTGAAAAGGTGGATCTGCAGAAGAATCCCATCCCTGATATAATATATAATGTTACCTCGTGGCCAGTGGTGATGACATGTTGCTGAGCCAGCTGTAGCTGCACAGTCTGAGGCTCCTCCTGGGGCTGGTGGTGGATGGTGATGGTCTCGGTCTTGGCGTCTTCCAGCTCCGTGGCTTGGTGGATGGCTTGGTGGATGGACGGATCAAGCGACTGGATGGTGATGGTCTCGTGCTTGCCATCCTCCACATCTCGGTCCTGATGAACAGAATGATAAAAGCAATAATGAAAAAGTACAAAGTAAGGAGGGAAATGTAATAATAATAAAAATAAGTGTATTTCTAACACGCACTTTCCCCACTGTGTGGGCTCAAGGCGCAAAGTAGTAATATTGCAACTAGTACTATTATTAAGATTATTTGTTATGCGCTGAATCCCAATTTCAATGGGGGAATGGGGTAATGATAAACTGTGAAGCCCACTGAGTCAACTGATTGCCAACAAAATTCTGCCAAACAAATCTGTCTTGAAACATTACATTTCTATGATTTGTTCATCCCATTTAGGTGTAAAGGGGTACTCAACAGTAGACAGGAGAATGGTCTGGTATAATCACAATGGTGATAAGGGCCTCACAGCTTGTAATGGTGATGAGTTGTTAGCTGTCTGTTCGAGTAATGGTACTGACTATGTAAAGGGCAGTGCCCTTACTAAAGAGAATGGAAAAATCTTATTATATATAAATTATATAATATCTATAATCCTCATTACTCTCTCTCTCTCCGTCTCCCTCTCTCTCTCTACCTTCTCCCCCCCCCTCTCTCTCTTTCTCTCTCCCACCCTCTCTCTCTCTTTCTCTCTCCCACCCTCTCTCTGAACAAGGGGCCAACTTGAAGGCCATCCTGTCCCAGGTTGCAGAGCTAGGCTGCCATGGCTCTGTAGGTCTAATAGACCACTTAAAGAGCAAAAAGCTCATACCTTGTGCCTGATCACAACAACAACAACAACATCAATGATCACCTTCTCTCTGCCACCATCTCTCTCTCCTAATCTTTCTCTCCCTCCCTCCCAAGATTTTGAATCACTATCCACACTGTTGTCCAAATATCCTGTCCATGCTAGTTATCAATGATTATCAATCTAACCTGCGCTATGAGCCTTCTTTTGGAAAAGTGCTCTATAAATACACTTTATCATTATCATTATTATTACTATTATTATTATTAACCTGGTGATGCTGAACCACTTGTGTGGCTGAGGCCAGTTGCTCCGCAGCAGCACTTGGCATGATGATGTGCCGCACTTCCATCTGGCCCTGGGCATTGGGCTGTTCCTCCAACATGACCACCGTGGTGGTGCCCGGCCCTCCGTCCAGACTCGCCTCCAAACCTCCCGCACGGTGGTGCTCAGAGGTTGCAATAACGCGGTGACCACTTTCAAGTTCAAACACAGTGGGGAGGCGCTCAGCATTCTGGAAAGGAGACAAATAAACTGGTGACGAAATCATAGCTTGACAAATTGCATTTACAAATAAATCTAAGTCATGCTGAGTACCAAATAATCTTTATTCTTTATTCCAGCATGTGTCACAATCACAGGCAGGTCAGACCAATCACACATCAATCACGTACTAAATCATACAAAAGCACATGAATTAAATCAAGGTGCACAAGGCAAGAGGTGTGTAGACGTCAATCTATTCATAGACTCAGCTGACTACAAATATGAAGAGAATGACATAGTGGAAAATGTCTTTCAAGCTATTACAAGAGATTGAAGATTGTGAATATAGTAAGAAAAAATTGTGTCTTTTCAACAAATCAAATGGTTCCAAATATTAAGAAAAAAGCATGAAAATTTATGAAAGATGAAATAAAATGAATAGACTCTGAAGAAATGGTACTCAATTAAAACTGTACTTTGAAATATGTACACCAAATCTAACAGCGACAAAATAAATGATGGAATAATTCTCTCAAGGGGAATTGTTGTTGTTGCTATTATTCACTGTTATCGACCAATGCCAGTCTTATGTACTTGTATGACTGTCTGAGCTGATTGGGGGGTCCATAAAGAATGCTGTGGATTGTTGATTGAAGAGGCTCAAGAGGAATGAACAGGTGAATAAAGAGTATAAGAAATCAATTTCTTTTTGTTTGTACCTGCGACCACTCGGCAGTGTCAGACACCTCAACAAGCTGTCTGTACACGTCGTCATCTCTGGGAATCTCATGTGGGTCCAGGCACACAATGGATATGTGGCCTCGCTTCTTCTGGGCTGCAGCTTGTTGGCGTCTTTGACGACCCTAGGAAGACATGAACGCGTCGGATTAGCTCAGTCGGTAGCGTGCCGGATTCAGGATCCAAAGATCTCGGGTTCGAGCCCAGACTGGGGCGAGTTCCGTAAACCCTTGGGAAAGGTTTTTTTTACCACCATTTCCTCACCCCACCCAGGTGTAAATGGGGTACCCGGCTATAGGCCTGTTTCTGCGCCTCACAGGCTGCCTGTAATTGTGTTCAATGTTTGTGACATGTAATGTGTTGTATGGGTTTGTAGCCTGTCGGGGGAGTAATAGATGTAAAGTGCTTTGAGCTCTCCAGAGGGAAAGCGTTATATAAATGCCATCTTTTTTTACAGATTGATTAATCCAGCATTGTCACTACAAGTTATTTCATAATAATCTACTACTAAAGATCAGAAGGTCACATGATCATTGAGCATGATCTCCTCTTAACGTGGAGACTTTTTAAATTCACAAAAATATGGATTAATTAAGTTCTAGAACGAAGTTGAGTGTGGTCATACTGAGTAAGCCTGCAAATTCCCATCTTTATTTATGATTTATTACCCCTTCGCCACCACTCTCCTTACCCGGCCACTTTGAATGTAAATGTATAATCCATGTAAGCAGCCATCTTTTATCTCTAAGGACATTGCCCCTGTGATGTGGTCAACTTTGTGAATTCTTTCACACAAGTTCAAGCACCAGGGCTAAAGAAACTGATGTGACATACACGTGGTTCAGTCCTAAATCATAGCTGCAACCATAAAAGTCCCAAATGTTGCAATAACATAAGCAGTACCAACTCTGACTGCATCGCACATAGCAGTTATCTGGTGCGGAGGGGTCTTGTGACTGCATTGCACAATTGCAATAACAAGGGTCCAATTTGGTTGCAGAGCAAGGCTGCCATAGCTCTGTAGGTCTACTAGACCCCTTGAAGAGTGAATAACTCCATAACTAGTGCCTGATCACAACAATAACAACAACAATCTCTAAGGCCAACATTTTTATGGTTTCAGGCTTCACGTTCAATGCTTGGTTCGCGCGCTTTGTCATTTCAAACTTTCCAAGCTGTCATACTTATGCACCCTAACCTTCTAATTGCTGAGTGTGAAAGTAAGTACTATATGATGTACAACAGAGTGGAAAGTCTTTTAGCTAAATCCTTCTTCCAGGTGATAACTCATTCTCTTTTTTTTCCAGGTGACTACTAATCTAGTTGATTTACCGATATCTCTAATTCTGATAATGTTTTAAAGACTTTCTTAAACTGAATTTCTTCCCGTACCATTAATAGAATGGGATATTAATCTAGTAAAAATTGAAAAAAAAAAAAATTCCTTTATAAGAATAATAATAATAGTAGCTAAATAATAACAATATAATAATGAGTAGCAACAGTGATAAATCAACTTCTTCTATCTATTCCAGCAGTATCAGACATTGAGACTTTGCTCTTTGGCCTAATGCTAAGTGACCCAAAAAACAAACAAACATGACTCACCTTGAGCTTGTAGTTGGCAAGGGAAGGATCTTCATTGGCGTGAGAGACGAGGTGATAGTTGAGGTATTCTTTGCGGAAAAAACTGCGAGCGCAGTACTGGCACTCGTACTTCCTGATGCCTTGATGGGCTTCTTCATGGCGCTTCAGGCTGCCTGCAGGGACATGTCAACTTTAAAAAGCGCCTAAAAACTCATCTCTTCAATGAATATTTATCCAACAATTTGTAATGCTTCTATTGCGTATTTATGTACATGTATGTGTTGTCACCATGCTTGTGTTTTACTGTAGGCCTACTGTATTCCGTAATTATCTACTGTACTTTCATTGTGTTCTGCATTGATTGATGTTGTGTGAATGAGTAACAGACAGTGTCATTGTAAAGCGCTCAGAGCCGACTGAGGGATGAGCGCTATATAAGTGATCTTTCTTTTTATTATTACTAACAATAGATAGTGTATACATAGCATTTTCCCCCCAACACTTCCAGTCTGTATCTAGCCTTATGATGGCATCCTTGCACTAGTTCCATTTGTTTGTTTTTATCTATGTTCTTGCCACGTGGAGTTTTCCTGTTAAACAGAGGTCACAGAATTGTTGTCATTTCTTGAATGATGTACTATTCTTTAGTGACCTCTACCTCTGAGATTGAGTAAGACTTTGTGTGTTTAAGGCAACATATTGTATTTTTGTCAGCTTCATGTATGACTGTAACTACCAAACGTACATAATTGTTCATGTTTTCTGCCATGTACATGCACACCGACACAAGTGTCCCCATTTGCGTGAATCAATAAATCATTTCTTATCTGATCTCACGTTTAGCTGGCCCGGAGGGGTCTTGTGACTGCATTGCACAATTGCATGAACAAGGGGCCAATTTGAAGGCCTTCCAGTCCCAGGTTGCAGAGCTAGACTGCCGTGGCTCTGTAGGTCTATTAGACCACTTGAAGAGTGAATAACTCATACCTTGTGCCTGATAGCAACAACAACAACAACAACAATCTTACGTTTAGCAGTGAAGGTGTTGCCACATTGCTTGCAGCTGTAGACAGGCGGCTGTGCGGGGTGCTTGAAGCGCTTGTGTTTCTGAAGCCTGTTCTCTGTGGTGAAGGTTCGGCCACAGATGTCGCAGGTGACTGGCAGACCCCCGCCCTTGGAGTGGGTGGTGATGTGATAGCGCAGGGACGCAGACCTAGGGAAACCTCGGCCACAGTAGTTGCATCTAAGGAGGACAGGGATGGAAATGGTGATCTGGTGGCTAGCATCAACATGCTCGAGTCACAATTTATTCTGCAAAAATTATAATAATTAACATCTAGTTGAAGTAAATTCATGGATATGAGTAAGGTGCTCTCTATAGATCAACAGGGCTCTTAAATAATAATAATAATAAGATGACTTATGTAGCGCTCATCCCTAGACTCTTGAAGTGAGGAGCACAGGAATTTTGGAATTTAACCCATTGAATGCTGCCATACTAATTGATTCAATAACACAAATGTTGCTAACCATCTGCTGCTAAGTCATTTGCAAAACAAGTTTTTGTTATTGATCGATTCATTCAATGATTATACAGCTAATATTACTACACAACATGTTCTTTCTCTTACAGGTAAGGTCTGAGTCCGGAGTGTCTGCGAGAGTGCATGCGCAATCCTTTGTTGGTAGTGAAACGCTTGGCACACACAGAGCAGGAGAAGGGCTTCACCCCCGTGTGCTTGTACATGTGTTCTGGAAAACACACAAAGGCAGCAGCATGGCAGAGTTACTCAATGAGGCATAGAAAAGAGATGTAAAGCATTGTTACACAACAGAAAAGAGACAAACAAAGATCCATTATAAAGTGAGAACCATTTGAGAGGACCTGTTTCTTTAACATCTCTGTGATCTGCTGGTCTAGTAGTCAGGGTGTTGACCTCTCGACTCAGAGGTCTTGCGTTTGAATCCCGAACATGCCAAATCGATTTGGATTTAAGAGTATTTTTCTTATCCACCACCAGGTGTAGGTCTACTCTTGGAAAAAGTACTTTATCACACCTTTCTCAGCATGCCCATGTGTAAAATGGGTACCCAACCATAGACATTGAAAGATCTTGTCAGTATGTTGTGGTATGGGCACAGACCAGGCAGCACTACCAGGAGGTTGAGGTGGCTTCAGAAAGAAACAGGCCTGTCAGGGTAATAAAATGCTGTAAAGCGCATTGAGCTCGCCGTAGAAGTGTTATTTACACCTTTTCTACTGATGACAAAATTATGTACATGTATCAATCACTAAGAAAAGTAGTGGGGGTCTAACCTTTGAAATTGTTTTCTCCAGTGATGATTTCTTGGCATGTGGGACATCTTTGCTTGCGATTCTTCTTCACTAATGACTTTGGAGCTGAGGAAGTCTGCAATTCAAAATGATAATAAATAATAAATGATATTAATTACATATATAGTGCTCATCCCACAGTCGGCTCTAAGGGCTTTACAATGACACTGAAAGTTTTTTTAAAGAAACCATAGGATAAACTTTTCCTCTTACAAAACTAAGAAACTATAAGATTCCACCGACCAAAAAGGTCCTTTGTTATATATACCCTGAAAATATGCTGTAAAAGCGCTTTGAGCTCTCCGGAGGAAAAGCATTATATAAATGGGCTATTATTATTATCATTATTATTATTATTTATTATAAAATGCCCCATCCTCCCACTTTCAGTTGATTCATGTCCTGATGAGATGCAAATGTATACTGTAAGGAAAAGTGGAAAGAAGTCAAAAGAGAGGAAGACCACAAACAACATGTATGGGTGACATCAAGATTTGGACAAGACGTATAATGAGAGAGTACACAGAAGAAGAGATCTGGAATGACACACATGGATGGATCTATTCAGTCTCGAAAATACGAAGAGAGAGCTTTCTATTATTTTGTACCATGTCTATGGAACTCTCTACTGAAACAGATACGCTTAGAGACATCAGATGCGGTTTTTAATAATTAACTTAAGACCTACCTTGTTGCAACCCACTTGCTGGGATCATCACAAACCAATGTACATTAGTGTGAATGGTTTCAACTTGAAGATCTCTGTCATTTTGTAACATGTTGTGTTTGCCTTGTCATGCCTATATTTTGCATTCACTTTTAATGTGTATGGCGCTTTGAGCCCATTGAAATGGGGATTCAGTGCATAACAAATAATCTCAATTTTCATCATTATTATGTAGTGCCATCGTAGAGCATACCTTCTTCACCACCGCCAGGCCGTGGGCAGAGCTGGGCCTCCAGTCCTCGTCCAAGGGATTGTCTTCCATCTCCATGTAGTTGTTGTGCTCATTGCTTGTCTCACCAGTGGAGGTAGTGGGCACATACGACTCTGTGCAATTACATAATAATAATACCACTACTACTACTACTACTAATTACAATGATAGTAAAAAAAGATAGCATTTATACAGCACTTTTCCCCGATCTACAGCAAGCTCAAAGCACTTTAAAGCCACTACTCCCCGAAAGATCTGATTCATTGACTGTAGGTATCTGAGGTGGTTTTTTTTAAACAGAAGAAGACCAAATAAAATAAATGATTAAATAATAAAAACAAACAAGAAAGTAACCTATTTAGATCACTTCAAAGGCCCCAAGAAATAATGAATACTTAGTGAAACAAAAGTTGGAATTGAAAAACAAAACAGATAAACAAAACAGATTACTCAATACAGATTGAATGCTTACCTATCTTTATCACAGGCTCAACTTGAGTATTCTGTTCAGCGGTAATTTCCATACTAACTGAACCTGTGGAGCAGGAAGACAATAAGGTAAAAGCTGACCTAAAAGAACTAATTGAATATTGACTTGAAAATAGAGAAAAATGAACAGCCATAGCATAAAGTAATTGATAAGCAGATATAGAATATGAGTATATTGTCTCTTTTAACATGATCTACAGAATGGATTCAGACATGATTATACATATGTATGACCCCACAGACTGCATTCATTGTAAACTGAGAAGAAGAAGAATGTTAAAGATACATTTATGACACACGTTAACATAATAGCCCATAGTGCTACAATATCAAGAACAACTACTAAAACAATATAGCAAAAAGAGAATTTAAAAAAAAATGGCAATCTAACACAAATTTACAAGGTTGATCCACTCTATGTGTATGTTTGCAGATCTGCAGGCAATAGCCGCTACTCTGTGGTGACTCTGTGTTGGCTTCAGCAAAAAGCGAAGCTCATAACACTAAGGCAAACTTCCCTGAGAAGGGATGAAAAAAGTATTAAAAAAACCCAACAAATAATATGATATCTCAACAAGAAAACCAATCAAACGTAAACACAAGTTGGCTTCAGCAAAAAGCAAAGCTCATAACACTAAGGCAAACTTCCTTGAGAAGGGGTAAAAAAAACAATAAAATATTATGAGATCTCAACAAGAAAACCAATCTAACGTAAAGACAAAAACTTCCATGAGAAGGGATGAAAAAAGTATTTAAAAAAACACAATAAATATTATGAGATCTCAACAAGAAAACCAATCAAACGTAAAGACAAGTTGACTTCAGCAAAAAGAAATAATATGATATCTCAACAAGAAAACAAATCAAACGTAAAGACAAAAACTGCCATGAGAAGGGATGAAAAAAGTGTTTAAAAAAACACAATAAATAACATGATATCTCAACAAGAAAACCAATCAACCGCAAACACAAGTTGACTGACCCTTGTGTGAGGTTGCTCCGTCCTCGAGACAGACCTCGTCAGAAACCCTCACAGCCTCCTCCCCAGTGCTCTCCCCTTCAGAGTGGGCGGGGCCAGGGGGCGTGTCCTCTCCCAAGAGAGCGCTGGCCATGGCCGCAGCAACCAAGTCTTTTTTAGGCAAGAATGACGCACTTGTGGAGACTGAATCGTCCACGGAGGTTGCCACAAGGGTTGTGCTGTCTGCCTGGCTGGAGGCTGGTTGTGCTGTCGAGTTTGTGCTGCTTCTTGTCACAGCTTGTGATGCTACCACAACAGTGAGAGCTCTGGAGGTTGTTGTTGTTATTGTTGCTGCTGTCTGGGCTGCGGGGGCTGGGGCTGGGCTTTGGGTTTGGTCAGTGGTTGCTGGACTTTGGAGGATGGAAGCTGGTGAGGCATCCACAGGTGGCACTGTAAGGTAAGGAAAAACATGTGAGAATGATTCCTTCTGAATATCATAATGATGGACATAGTTGTTGTTGTTGTTGTTGTTGTTGTTGTTGTTGGGATCAGGCACAAGTTATGAGCTATTCACTCTTCAAGTGGTCTAATAGACCTACAGAGCCATGGCAGCCTAGTCTGCTACCTGAGAGTGGAGGGCCTTCAAATTGGCCCCTTGTTCATGCAATTGTACAATGCAGTCACAAGACCCCTCTGGACCAGGATAAACATGGTATGAACAAGGTGATAATCTTATCCTTTGGTTTCAATGTGTAAATAGAACGAAATGACAATGTTGCTGTTATTCTTGTTGTCATTACTATTCCCTGCAGTTAACATTAAGTTATTCACTCAGCTAATGCAAGTCTTATGAAAGATCATTCTCCTATTATGCTCCCAGTCTGTGGAACTCTCTGCCGGTGGGGCTGCGCACCATACATAGTGAA
>JAUELK010115285.1:0-11894 GCA_031471215.1 Gastropteron pacificum
GACGACCCGGACTCTCTAGTCGACTTTTTCAACCAGCACAGTCCCGGGAAGATGATGGTTGCCTAGCCGAGCGGCGTGCTCCCTCTGCCCCCGGACGTCGAGCTCCCAGCCCTGCGCACCCCCGCACCGCTCATGGATGGGAAGCAGTCGCGGATGAACACACCCCCGCCCTTGCACCCAGCCTCGCCCGGCACCGGCACCCCTCCGACGATTGTGAGCAGCACCGCCGCGGGGCCGGTGGTCAACAACGGTGTCGCCTGCATGTCGGCGACTGGGTCCGAACCCAGCCCGGCCATCCCCTCCTCCCTCTCGCCGGGTGGCCTGGGAGATATGGCCACAGTGGTCACGTCCAGCTTGACCACACCAGACGCCGACTTGGCCGAGACCTCGCTGGACGCCCTGTCGGAGATCTTGCCCCTGAAACCCATCACCTCAGAGCTGGAGACTGTCCCGGCACCTCTGCCTGCTTTACCGCACGACGTCTTGTCTTCTTCAGGACTGGGTGAGTCTTCAATAGCAACAGTCACCTTTTCATTGCTTTATTAAATAAATGAATTGCAAATTTTTATAAAGATCTAGAGCAGTGTGAGCATCATCTTTTCCTACATTTTCTAAGTAATTTATTTGTAAATTTTTCTACTTATTTTCCCAATGGCATCAATTATTAATGAAAGAACTTTTCTTTTCTTTTTTGGGGGATTAACTCCCATTTGGTGATTTTACATTTACTTTTTTTCATATTGTGGAATACATAATACCTGTGCATTTTTTGGGTATGTTTTACATGTGCGTAGAATAATTCGTATTTTTGTCTTACATGTTTTAAACAAATTGCATCATACTAGCAGGGCTCCCCAGCGGTCCCAGGGGGTAAAATACTAAACAAATTCTTTGATTCCAATAACAAAGGGCAGGCCAACGCATTTCTTTGTCTTGTCTGATTGGTCATGTACAATGATCCTCCTCTTTCCATTCAGGGCTGTCCATAGCAGATGACCAGTTGCAAGCACCAGACCCTGTTGCCAGCCCACTACAACAGACAACGCAACAACAACTACAACAACAGACCTGTCAGCAACAGCAGATGAAGGCACAGGCCCCTCAGCTACAGCAGCAGCAGCAAATTCAGCAATCACCACAAATGCAGCAGCAACAACAGCAACAACAACAAATGTCTCTACAACCGCCACCACTCCAGCAATCACCACAGCTACAACAACAACAAATGTCACAGCCACCCCAAATGCAACAGCAACAACAACCACAACCGATTCAGCCACAGATGCAGACCCAACAACAGCAGCAGCAACAACAACAGACGAGCCAACAGTCACAGCACATGCAGTCACCACAGATGCAGTCTCAGCAGCAACAACAACAACAACCACCACCACCACCGCAACTACAACAACCCCCCGTACAGCAAACGCCCCCACTACAACAACAAATGTCCCAGCAGCTACCGCCACAAATGCAACTGCCTCAGGCCCAAATGCAACAACAGCAGCCTGGACAACAACAACAGCAACAGCTTCAGACTCAAGCACAGATGCAACAACAGCCACAACACTCTCCCATGCAACAAATGCAGCAGCAACAACAACAACCGCAACAGCAAATGTCTCAACCACCGCAGTCAATGCAACAACAATCTCAGCAACAGCTGCAACAAACACAACAACAAATACAACAACAAATGATGCAGCAACAACAGCAACAGCAACAAGGTGGACCACCCCAACAGACGCAACAACCCCCACAGCCCCAGATGGGCGGCAGCCACCACCACCAAGCCCCCCCCTGCCCCCCTCAAAGCAGCCCCAACGCCCTCAGACCCCCCTCCACCACGCCACTCCCCTCACCAAAACTCCACAGTTCGCCAGGGTCCGTTCACGGCATGTCGCCGGCCGCCCAGCAGCAGCAACAACAGCAGCAGATGGCATGCCAGAAGATGTCGGCTCCCCCGCTCTCCCACCCCCCGTCGGGCATGTTCTCGCCCACCTCCCCGCACACCTTCACCTCGCCACCCAGCGGAGGCGGCGCGGGGCTCAAACTGAAACACCTCAGTCCCGCCGGCAACGCGGTGACCGCTGGACCCCAACAGCCGCCGGCCGAGCCGCAGCCGGCCGACTCGTTCCTCCCCCCCAAGGCCTACCCCAACAACAAAGGGGGACAACAATACTCTGTGGACAAGATGGTCGACACGCCGCGCCTCCCTGCCGCGGCTGGGGAGAATTTCAATTTCACCAACATGGGCTCTAACGTGAGTGGGCCTGTCGCCACCGCCAGCACTAGCTCGGGCCCAGCACACATCGCCTCGAGCTCGCACAGCTCCTGCAGCGCCGTGCTCTCGTCCGCGTCCGGGACCAACAACAACACTAACAACAACAACTCGTCGGCCAGCTCGGCCAACCCCGCCAACTCTTACATCCAGCCGTTTTTCCCGCCGACCCTCCCTGGCTCAGGACACCGCGGGCCTCTAGGAAACATGGAGATTCAAGCCGCGGGACAGTCATATAACTTGGGTCCTACATCTCTCATGGGATTCGGCAACCAGCCCAAACTGGATATCCCCCCTATAGCCAAATCCCCTACCTACAACCTACCCACGGGCCCCGGTGGCAGTAGCAAGTCCGGCCAAGGCAACAAGGCCACCAGTGCAGCCCCGCCCACCAGCTATTCGGCCTCGGCCAGTAAATCGGCATCTAGCTCGAGCAGCCGGTACAGTAACAAGGCCAGCGCAGAGTCCATCTACCAGCAGCAGGTGAAGCGGCCCAACACCATCCAGCACCCGCCAACTCCCCAGCACCTGACGCCCCCCTCCTCCTCCTCCTCCGCCCCATCATCGTCCTCCTCGGCCTCCTCTCACAACAACCTCTTCCCCATGGGCTTCTCCGCGCCCTCGGCCGCCTCCATGCCGCTGAGGCACCTGCCAGACTCTCGGGACATGGCGGGCTACGACTACATGTCCCACCACCATCACATGGGCTTTGGCAGCTACGCCATGGCCCCCTTCTCCTCCCCACACCACCATCACCACCACCCCCACCACCCCCATCATCAGCAACAGCAGCAGCAGCAGCAGCAACAACAACAACAGCAACAGCAACAACAGCAGGCTCCTCCTCAGCAGCAGCAGCAACAGCACCAGGCATCCCCGCGAAAGGCTTCGTCATCTTCGTCGTCTTCGTCAAGCCAGAAGAAATCCTCCAGCAGTTCCAGTCAGGCTGGGGGGCGGAGTGGTGGGGCCAGTAACACCAGCCAGCCTGCTTCACAGGGTAAGTGCTCTAACATTTTCATTTGAGTCTTCTTCTTCTTCTCGATCACTCAGATGGGAGCTCCAGTACTGATAGTGTAGGCGTCTGTCCTCTGCAGGTCCTCCAGGCTCATTGGAGTGATCATAAAGAAGATTCCAAGCTAGCAGATAGTGGTAGGCATATCGAAATCGATATATCGATATTTCAAATATATCATATATCGAAGCAGTGAGAGCAGCACGCACTTTCCTCTTCCTCCCTAAAAATAGTGAAGTAAATAGTGAAAATCAGGCTGTATATCGATATTTCCTCAAACTGTTTTCACTACTTGCTGATTCTCTAATTTACACTGGAAGACATTATACGCTCAAAGTCGAGATGCAAATTTGATATGTAACTGCTTACAATACATTATATATGGTGTAGTTATTGTTATTGTGGTTTGATTGCTAGTTATTCTCATTGTTGTTTGATTACTAGTTATTGTTGTAATTTGATGACCAATTCTTGTTGTAATTTGATGACTAAGTCTATTTCTTGTTGTTTGTCTCCCCACCAACCCTTACCACCATAGGAGCTAGTCCAGCGTCCCGTGCAGGCCTCCCCGCTAGCAGCCAAGCCTCGTCCAGCTCTCACGCCAACAGCAACAACAACAACAACAACCGCGGCAGCAGTGGTGGGAGCAGCAGCACCACCAGCGGCGGAAGCAGCTCCAACAACAGCAGCATGCAGAAGCGGAAAGCCTCCTCATCCTCTTCTTCCTCCTCCTCCTCCTCTCGGAACAAGAAGAGCACCGGCTCGCAGCACAGCAGCTTCCCGCCAGAGATGGACCCATCGGTGGCCATGCCGTGCGGCCAGAACATGCTGGAGTCGTCCTTTTCCTACCTGAACTTCCCCAGCCTGGCCCAGAGCATGTCTCCGCCCCGCCCACCCCCGCACCCCTCCACGGGGGAGACCTACCTCGGCTCTATGTTCAACTCTGCCGCCTCGCGGGGCGGTGCCGGCGCCAAGTCGGACATGGGTCACTTCCCCTTGTTCCACCACAGCCGCGCAGCCCAGAACTCTTTCTTCCAGCCCATGATGGGCGGGAATTCTGCCCAGCAGGCCGCGGCCATGCACTCCTCCATGGGGATGCCTCCGCACATGCCGCCGTTCGGGGGCCTCTTCGGACAGGAAGCGGGGCCTGACAACAAGTTCCTGCACACCAACTCCATCCTAGCCCCGCCCGGCACGGCTCAAGCCATCGAGCCGTCGCACCAGCCGGCCAGCGCGGGCCTGTACCACCAGAGGTCGCAGGCCCACCAGTCGCACATGATGCCGACCATGGCCGCCCTGTATCCCCACGGCACTCCTATGGGCCAGCCGTTCAACGGCCCCTTCCACACGCACGGCTTGCCCCCGATTAACTTCTCCATGCACGAGTCGCACTGAGGGTCAGCAGCTGGGCCTGTGATTGTACGGCTTAATTGCTTTACTGATATAGAAATATTGCTGTACAATTACGAGCAGAACTGCTCCTCCAATGACTCACTCCACATTGGGCTGATGGCTCTTTAAATTATATCGTGTTGGGGAGAATGTGCTCGCTTGACGATTTGATACAATCCACACAAATGTCAAAAGTAACAGTGTTGTTATATGTTGCTGGATCGCTGAAGAAGAAGTAGGGTGACAGTAGTGCCCAACTTTTCATAGAGGGTACTACACCGAAGGTCTGAATTGCACCTGTCATTTCGAGGAACGAGGAAGAAGATGAGGAAGAAGAAGAAGAGTAACAGTATAGTGCAAACACAGGTGCACAGTAGTTTCCCTAGTAGATTTATATTCTGTGTTTCCGACTCCTTGTGGAATGAAGGCCTGCTATTGCTAGTTGTTTAAAATGAAAGTGATGTTTCTTTTTCTTTTTTAAAATTATCATAGCCTCTGTTAGTGTCCACATACCATGTCACAGGGTTGACATATTCTTGAACATTTTGAAAATGTCTTCTTTGTCTTTGAAATGCTTTTGACTTCACCTCTATGTTATATCTCTTTGAAAACATATCTTTCTTCAAGAGGTTAGCAACTATCTGGAATTCCGCGGGGTAAGAGCCAATATAATTGAGCTTGCTGTAGAGCGGGGAAAAGTGCTATATAAATGCTATCTATTATTATTATTATAATGCGCTAAAACAAGAACTCCAGAAATTGATTTAGCCAAGTCGTTGAAAAAGATGGTGGTCCTCAAAATAGAGGTAAAGTGTTGCTGTTTATTTCTTCTATTCTGTTTGTGTTCTTCAACCCAGTTGTTCGAACTTACAACTCCAAACTGACTACATAAATGGCATCATACACATACAGCAAGGCCATATTAATAATATTATACACGTACATGAAAGTAGACCCATTTATACTACTGGACTTTTGAACAACAATTACAATGTACAGGCCGTCTAGCTTTCACACTTTATAGTAAGAACATTGCTTGTTGTAGTCGTAGTAAATGCTCGCTTCTATACTATACTATTACTATACTACTATACTATAATACTATCGATGACAGAGCCGCACTGTACAAAAGGCATATTCTCCTCCGCTCTCTCTCACTCTCTCCACTCTGCAAGTTTTGCCACAATGTTATACCATGATCATGAATGACTTTTGAATTGTATACAGCTGCTTCTACTTTCTACTTAGGTTGTTGATCTGTTTTCATGTACATTGATGCATCAAAGGTGTAGTACCTTCTAAGCTTGTTTTTGGGTCAAATTTTCTGTTTACTGAAGGATTTTGATTTGTACATTTGCCGTGTTCTACTTCTCTCAATTGTTAAGCCCGTGCTAACAGGGTTCGTGAATATATACCATCTTGTACACATCTCTGTCTGTTTGTGTGTTCACCTATCAAAGGCTTGCTTGTACATTGCGATTCCTAGCCTTATAGGTTTTTTTTTATTTTTGTTTATGACATTTACTATCGTTTCTTGTATGATGACACAGTGTTCTACTCGATGTACATTATTACTGTTTCTTGTCTGACACTACAATTGACTGTCTGTACATTAATATATCGTTATTATTTCATGTATGGCACGATAATATACAATACACTGGTTGTACATTAATCATGATTTCATGTATGACACGATGATGGTTTACTGGATGTACATTTATCATTTTTACCCTGAGTGACTAGTGACAGTGTTCTCTGTACAGTGTTCATTATTATGATAATCCAAATTTTGGTGTTCTATACATACTTCTTCTTACAAACTTTTTTGCCTGTACATATTATACACAAGCCTTTTCTTCAACGTCATTGCCATGGTTGGTCATTTTCGGCAGTTTACGACTACTACTACAGGTGTTCATCTCTTACGTCGTCGTTGACTCCACATACGATTGCACGTATCTTGTATTGTGCTTACAACAATGTTATTCATGCATGTTAGTAAAATCTTGTTGATGACGTGCATCTTTGATATGATGTAGATTAGGGATTTTTTCACTGTTACATAAGGTCGTGTGGTGGCCGAAAAGGTATCTTGTTGGGTTAACTCTGAGTTAACTTGTTTGGTTCCCAAGCGGGCGAATTTGGTTTGAATCTCTGTTTGTGGGATTCTGGAAATGTGTCTTGTGGGCAGTTTATGAATGGCTATCCACCAGTCTGTCCTGTCAGAGACTGACGTTTGTACTAGGTCCCACCTCTTTTGACCTGAGTTGTGTCACCGCAAGAGGTGTAAAAAGTAAACTTCTTGAACTCTATGGTTGGGCCTAATTCAATCTTGTCTTGTATGTGAAATCTTGTGAAATATAGTACATGTACTGTACTACCATATTTATGTTATGTCATTTCAATGTCATCTCTATACACGCTGTGTGACAGGATGTGAATTGATTTCATTTCTTCACATACCATCGTATCTTTTAACTTATGTTTGTCTGTAACGTCACATTATTAAGAAAAGTATGTGAAATCGCTGACGATAAATTTCTATCTCATTTTTACTCACCACACAAATCTTTGTATACAGTACATCAAGCTGGTCGCTCTTCTTGTATACTCTTGTATCATTACTACAGATCTCATGTTCAATCGTCAACATCAACCACTCAATCTCTCTCTCTCTCTCTCTCTCTCTGCTTTATATTTATAATTTATACATCAACATCAAGGTTGCTGCTTCATGAGGTGCGATATTTCTTTTAAAAAATGCACTTTAATTAACTTTAACAGATGTGACATTACCTTAGATATGTCATTTTTTCACAATTTCCTTAGTCTGTAAATACCATCTATTGTTATCATTAACCGAAGAAATCTTTTAGAGCTGCAACAGTGCTCAGTGCGTGTTGGTTGGCTTCAGTGAAATGCGGAGCTCATAAAAACTAATGCGAATTTCCCTAAAAAGGGATGGGAACAGTCTACTCTACAAAAACACAAAATGTGTTGTTGTTCTGCATTGTGTACTACATATTATTATCTTTATGAATAAGTTAGATAAAGGTTTCAATGATTACATCTTGTACATGTTCCATTTTTACCATGGCCAGACTTTACGACACCCCATGTTGTGCTTGACATTTTTATACTACCAAATGTTGAACCATGTGTTGTTGAACTTTGAAACTGTACACTACACGTATTAACATATGTGTAGGCTACACATACATGACGTCATGTACATGAACATACTAGTACTAGTACTTTAAATTTGGAACATACTACTACTACATGTATACATTAAACAACTTTTTATTTTCTCGTTAATTAAAGTTTTGATGATCTGATTGATACTGTTTTGTGCTTATTATGAAAGCACTTTCCCTCACTGCCTCTCTCTGATCATCACAGGCCTTTTCATATTCATAAGCCAGCGATGGGGATTTTGCAGAAATTTCCACTTAATGGGAATTTTTTTGGTGTAACATTGACATAGCGCTGCTGCTTTTTTTTTTTTTTTTAAGGTCAAGTTTTAGCATGCAGTTCATGTAGTCTGTGCACAAAACCTCTTTAAATTTGGTAATGTTGTGGTGAAAGTTGCTGCTTTTTTTTTGTTCAAGACATTCTCCATCCTTGATAAGTAGTTACAATGACAATTGACATGATGTTATTAATATTATGAGGACAAGAGTATTTATTTAGTCTAAAAAGTCGATTTTTTACAAGAAATTGTTAATCAACAGATTTTTAGTATGGAATTATTTTTTTATCGTACACATTCTCCTGCTGCTACTGCTCCAAACCTGCCTATCGTCCCATACATAAAATAAAACATTTTATTTGAATGCACAAAATTCACATTTATCCGTAACAGTAACAGATTCTTTTGGAAAATTCCACAAAAACAATATTTCATGAAGAAAGCATGAGAAACGTTATTCATTTTGTAAAGAAGACTGGATTAATCATTAATGCAAGAAGAACTATGAAGACAATAACAAAGTGGAATACAACTGCAAAGCTTTCGTTTATTAAAAGATTGACAATTTAATAAAAAATCTTACCAAAATATTTTGAGTTTGACATGTATGTGAATTAGTATGTACTGCAATACAGCTTTCATACTCACACCAAACTGTTCTCTCAAAGTTGCCCAACCAAAGTATTCTCACCGGCTGCATAATACATGTATCACCTCATGATATATATATGTATGGTGTCATTACTCTTCTGAACGCGTAGTAAGCCATTTCTTGTGTGTTGACTTGTCATTTCAGTTTATCACTCTTAGGTCGTCGTCGTCATCATCATCATAGTTATCGTCATTATCATCGTCATCGTTGTCGTCGTTGTTGTTGTGTACCATGTATTATCATTATAGTATGACGATGATGAGTAAAAAAAATAAATTCTGTCACTATTATTATAAATTGTAGGGTTGTTTTTAAAAAAGTTATTATCATTATCATAACAAATTCTTTTTCTAAACTCAAAATATTACATCATTCATCATTGACCCCCCTCTCCTCACAATAATGTTAACAACAACAACAAACCACTCTGACCTGTCTAGTAAAGAAGTAGAACAATACATTGTCTACTACTACTAGTACTACAGTACTACTAATACTATACGAACTACTACTTCTACAAGTACATGTACATTTCTTGTACTATTATTATTATTACATGTATTAGTATCATTATTAAAGACCTGGTTGTAACAATGCATTGCAATGATCTGTCAGTAAATACACTTTACATTACATGTGTACAAATAATAACTGACCCATTGACCTATATTTGAGGTCAACCTGGAACCTTGACTGCCATACTCGTTTTTGACCTTTGATTATGTAATGATTATTATGTAATGCATGTAGTATGATGTAATGATTATGTAATGATTTGTTTGTTTGCTTTTTGACCGGTCCTGTACTCATCAGGCCTGACCCATACTTACTGACCACAACTACAACTACAACTACAAATACAACTACAACAATAACTGCTACCACAACTACAACAACTACAAATACTACTACAAGTACTACAACAACTACAAATACTACTACATGTACTACAACTTCTATAGAAACAACAGCAACTACTACAACTACTAGTACAACAACTGCCACCACCACCACCACTACTACTACTACTACTACTACTACTACTACTACTACCACCACCACTACTACTACTACTACTACTACTACACTACAGTAGAAACACACACAAAATACAGCCACAACTACTACTACAATAGAAACAAAACAAGTAACTACAACAACTACTTCATGTACCGCTACAATTACAATAGAAACAGAAAAAACAGCAACTACATTACAACCACTACAACAAAAATTACTACTGCAACTGCTACAATAGCAAGAACATCAATACATAGTACTTCAGCAATAACAACAGCAACAATTACTACTACTACTACTACTACTACTACTACTACTACTACTACTACTACTACTACAATAGAAACAGACAAACAAAAAAGCAACTACAATCTCAACACCACTACTACAACATTAGCAACAGCAACTTCTACAGTTTTTTGTACTAACACTACAGCTACTTCATTCAACCACCATACTTCAAATATTTCTACAAATACACCACCACCAAACAACAACACAACAACAACTAATCTTCTATACTATACTATACTGCTTGTGTCGTTGTGTAGATTAGTCGAACTATAATTGTGACCATTTTCAACACAAATACACATAACTGTACAAACCGCAAGGAAGGGTGGGGTGAGAAAGGGGGAGGGGGGGTGAACTGAGACTTAGTATTAGTACTATTACTATTATAGTAGACTAAAGGTTTAACAATGGTTATGAAAATAAAAAAAAAAATTTGGGGGGGGGGGTGGGATGTTTGGTTCTATTGTTTTTTTGTTTTTTTTTTAATTATTCTTAGCTAGTATGCACTCTTGGCCAACTGGTTTTGGATGCCTTGGTTAGGAGTTAAAAACAATGAACAATTAGACATTTTTACTATCATCATTTTTTTTTTTTAATGAACCCATCGTGTTAAATTTGAATTCCCTGTACTATCTTATTAGGTTAGTAATAGTACTATTAGTTTGTGTATTAATCTTTATGAATCCCCTCAATTTTTGAAATATGTCAGATGTAGGTCTACACCTACTAACTACTACTACTATTAAAACTATATCAGTAGTGAATATGTACTATTGACATATAGAGATACTTAATTTATGCCTTCAGATTCCTTGTGGAACAAAGGGACGCAAACATACATACTTGTATAGCTCTCCTTTTGGGTCTCACCTCCCCACACCACGTCACACACACACACACACACACACACATATGCACCCTCACAATCACATCACCCCCCCTCCCCCGCCACATCCCTCTTTTATTTCCACCTCCACACACTACTACCTTGCGGCGGTCATCATACCTACCAACAGGGCTAAAAGACTGAAACTCTCTCCTCAGTTATGTAATGAATCCATGTCACAATAAACCCACTCTTGATGCAGACTGAACTCACAACAGACTTTTGGTTGATTTCTCTTTTCCTGTCTTAATTTGTTTCTTTGTTTCTTTGTTTGTTTGATGGAAATGCTACTCCATGGAAGGGCCGAATGGTTGGGTTAACGTGTATGATCTCCAAACTCCCAAGTCCAAACTGGCGACACGGGTTCGAATCCTGATGAGAGCATTCTAAACATGGGTCGCGTAGTAGGCAGTCTTCATGGCTTTCCACGCCCGTCCTATCAGAGACGGACGTTGAAATTAAAAGGTAGGTCCCAGAATTGGTTTCGGGAAAAAAAACACCCGGTTTCAGGTTTCGGAAGAAAAGAATCGGTAGCCTAGCTTTCGGACAGTTTCAGAACAAAAGGAGAGGTACCGGGAAAAAAGGAAGCACCCGGTCTCGGGGCGGTTCAGAAAAGGTTTCGGAAAAACATCCCTGTTAACCACTATAAAAGTTAAAAGTCTACTTTGGGTACATTGCACGCCACCGTAATCTGCAGAATGAAATACAATATTTTGACAGACAGATTTGAAGCTACCCAGATCTCTCTCTGTATCAGTATCAGCCAGTCCTGTGAGTGTGTGTGTGTGTTTGTGTATCACGTAATCTTAGCGATTGAAAAACCCGGTTATTTTTTCAAAGTCCAGCCATTACTCAAGTCTATCGTGTTCAAAAAACCATGCT